>ONZH01011841.1:0-287459 GCA_900303285.1 Rhinella marina | reverse complement strand
GTCACAGTACACCTGTGCAAACAAGGCCTGGGGGACCAAGATAAGGCTAGGGCTACACTGAAAAGGGCCAGTGGCGCACAGATAAGGGGTAAGGGGCAGGGTCACAAGCAAGGTCCTGGGGGGAAGGGGGGTGAGGGGTGCACAGATAAGGGCCAGGGTGGCGCACACAGGGGGCAGAGAGACGAAACCAGAGAGGCACAGACAAGAGGGAGTGGGGCACAGATAAGGGCCCAGGGGCGCAGACCAGAAGAGGCGTACAAAGACAAGGGCAGATCCCAGGGGTGCAGACAGGGGCCAGGTAGGCACAGCCAAAGGGGCGCAGATAAGAGCCAGGGGCTGCATTGAAAGGGCCAGGGTGGTGCACAGAGCAGGGTCAAAAGCAAGGTCTGGGGGGGGGGGTGAGGGGCGCACAGATAAGGGCCAGGGTGGCATTAATAGGTTCTTCTTTATTTTGGCGAGGTATCGTATCAGTATCGAGTATCGTGATACTTTTGTACGTATCGGTATCGAACTCAAAATTCTGGTATCGTGACAACCCTAATCCAGTGCCCCTTTTGTGACTGTCAGTGCCCGCTGTTTTCCATCCAAAGTGCCCTCATTGACATGCACAGCATAGCGATCAGCCTCTGTGGCTGATCGCTATGCTGTCACTCCTGTACAGCGCTTGCATCGCGCTGTGCAGGAGTCAGTACAGGCTTCACATGGAAGCCTGTACTAAGCAGAGACTGACGGCCGTCCTGCACATGCTCACTAGCGTTCAGCCTAGTGTGCTGTGAATGCTGCCGGCCAGCGCTTTCTCCAGCAGGAGGCAGTGACGTCACTGGTGACGATCCGTCTCCTGCTGGAGAAAGGAAGAGAAGACAAGAAGACAGACTTTGCCCGGAAGCCCAGAAAAGCCATCTGGAGGGACCAATTTACCAGGAGGAAGATCTCTAAAACGGCTGCGCTGTGGATGGTAAGTATGATACCAATAATCTTTCCTCCACTGGTTAGCTTTGGCCATAAAAAAATGGGGGCTGGGCCTCAAAGGCCTCCGTAGCTGACCCGATGGCTCAGGTGAGGGGGCGCAAACCTACCATATGAGGGGATAATCCACCGGCAACAATGTAATTGCTGGTGGATGCAGCAGGGATCCAGCTGTCAGTAACAGCCGGATCTCTGCCGCTGATCGCAGCACCACACGTGGGGGAGGAAGGACCGCAGGACGAGAATGCTGGTCCTGAGGCACAAAGTGTTGGCCATTTAGGACGAGCATGCTCGTCCTGGGTCTTTAACCCTTTCATGACTGGACCTATAAAAGGCCTGAATGTCCAGGCAACTTTTTGTGATTTGGGCACATGGTGGTTTAGTGACCCTAATTTTTTTTTAATTGTTTGAATACCAAAATAATTTTTGCAATTTTTTTTTTTGACGCTTAGGACTTTTTATTAGAATGTTTCTTTCAAAGATTTTTTATATTTTTTTAGGTTTAATTTGGACAAAAACCACTAATTCTTATTAAAACAAAAGTAATTTTTTTTAATTATAGATTTTTCTTTTTTAAATATAAAAACTGACACACAAATTAATTATTGTAATGGGTTCCCTATTTCATGACGATCGTTTTGATATATAACATGTATATATTTTATTGAACAGGGCGACTATGGTGACTGTTTCCGTTGGCGACTGCGTTTTTAATTTTTTTTTTTTTTTACACTTTTTATTTGGATTTTTATTATTATTTTTTTACTTATATATTAATTTATTTTTGACAAATAATATGTCCCCCAAGAGGTCATTAAAAGACCTCTGTAGGACATTTACTTTTTTTTTTAAACACTTTTTTTTTTTCACTGTTTCCACTGTAACTGGGGCATCCACAGGAGCCCCAGTTACAGGGGAAAACAGCCCCCTGTGGGGGCATTAGACACAGGCAGAGCTGATCAGGGTCTCCTTAGACCCTGCAGCACTGCTGTGGCCCCGAGACACCCGGCGGTCACGTGACCGCCGGGGCTAACACAGGAAGCGGCTCTGCCGCTTCCTTCCTCCTCCATCATGGCCACAGGTACGTTCTCCTCCTGCACAGGAGAAGGCAGAAGCGGTAATAAACCGCTCCTGTCTTCTTCTCAGGGTCCCCGCTCTGTCTGTGAGCCGGGACCCGACCTGCTCCTGCTAGATTGCGGGAGCAGGAGCTTTAATTCCAGCGCTGATCAGCGCTGGGATTAAAGCGCTGCCTGCACGTGTATATATGTGCTATCTGCACGGGGCATGTGCAGATAGGACGTATATACACAGATGGCTGACGTCAAGGGGTTAAGGAGTTAATGAAACTGATGTAGAAAAATGGGACCGTATCCCTAAGGCTTCATTCACACAACTGTATGTGTTTTGCAGTCCGCAAATTGCGGATCCACAAAAAAGAAAAACGGATGATGTTCCGTATGGCATCCGTTTTTCCATTTTTTTTTTTATTTTTTTTTTTTGCGGATCCTTTGTAACAATGCCTATCCTTGTCAGCAAAACGGACAAGAATAGGACATGTTCTATCTTTTTTGCGGAACGGAAATACAGACATACGGAAACGGAATGCACACAGAGTACCTTCCGTGTTTTTTTTTTTTTTTTTTTTGCGGACCCATTGAAATGAATGGTTCCGCATACGGTCTGCAAAAAAAACGGAACGGACACGGAAACAAAAAAAAACGGCCTTGTGAAACGGTCGTGTGAATGAAGCCTTAGATTGATGCTGCAGTTGCTAAGTTAGTCAGAAATACTTCTATTCCCTTTGAAGATTCTTCCCAACTTAAGGATCAAATGGATAGGAAGGCAGAGGGTATAATTAAGAAGACATGGGAATCGGCAGCTGCAATCCTACGTGTGTAGCAAGATCCCTTTGTCTCTGGATGGATCAGTTAGTGTCCCACTTAAAAAAACAAAACTCCGAGGGAACAGATCTTGTCTTCTTTTCCCCTCCTTAAATCTGCAGCAGGGTTTCTGGACGGAAGAAATATCAGGAGAATGGGAGTTGGCTCAGGAAGCGTTCTCTCTAGTCCAGAAGTGGAGTCAGGTGGATTTGTTTGAGTCCAGGCGAAACAGAAAAATAAAAAGCTTTTGCTCTCTAAATCGAAAGCTGTGGATTCCTTCTCAATAAAATGGAACCAGAGTCTAGGGCGGGCTTTTTCTCCTGTTCCCTTGCTACCAGGGCTGTGGAGTCGGTAAGCTAAAGCCCCGACTCCAACTCCGACTCCTACTCCCTCATACATGGAGCATGTTTAAGTGATAACTTTAAACAAATTTGCATAAAATCAATAGTACAGACAAGTCATGACAAAAACACTTTGTAATCTATCAGGCTTCTCTGGGTACAGCTCACTTAGGGCCTAATGAGAGGCGTAGCTAGAGGTTCAGCACATGGGGGGGTGAAACATACTTGAGTGGGCCCCCCACTTATTGGCTTCCCAAACGCACGTTTCCAACTTCACAGGCACATACTACTAGTTGTGGTTATAATACTGTATTAGCAAGATGACTATATAAACTGCTAGATCATCTATGCTGTTAAGTACAGTACAATAGACTTTCTACATACCCTACTCTAAATACTCTACCACATAATGCAGTAAAATATAGGATTAATAGGAGTAAAAAAGGGGACTCCTATGTTAAAGGAAATCTGTCCCCAGCTTTTACATCACTAAACTAACAGTCCCTTGCCCCCATCAGACTTCAGATCGGCTTAATGTGCCCCCATCAGACCTCAGATCAGCGTATTGTGCCCCCATCAGACCTCAGATCAGCGTATTGTACCCCCATCAGACCTCAGATCAGCAGAATGTTCCCCCATCAGACCTCAGATCAGCGTCTTGTGCCCCATCAGACCTCAGATCAGCAGAATGTGCCCCCATCAGACTTCAGATCAGCAGAATGTACCCCCATCAGACCTCAGATCAGCAGAATGTTCCCCCATCAGACCTCAGATCAGCAGAATGTCCCCCATCAGACCTCAGATCAGCAGAATGTGCCCCATCAGACTCAGATCATCAGAATGTGCCCCCATCAGACCTCAGATCATCAGAATGTGCCCCATCAGACCTCAGATCGGCTTAATGTTCCCTGATCAGACTCCATAATGGAAGCGCTCACTTGTATTCGCCTGATTGTACTAAGGCCATCCCTGCTGGGCCCCCCCAGAGGTATTGGGCCCAGAGCATCGCCTCCCCTGCCCCCCTCTCCCCCCAGTAGCTACGCCTCTGGGCCTGATGTATGAAAACTGTTTAGGTCTAAGACTTTTTTTGTTGCCCATAGCAACCAATCAGAGCTCCCCTTTCATTTCTCCAGAGCACTATATGAAATGAAAGGGGAGCTCTGATTGGTTGCTATGGGCAACAAAGAAACTTCTACACCTAGACAGTTTTCATACATAAGGCTCTAGGTGTTTTACATCAGCAGCAGATAGAAGCCATGAGAGCAGCTAACCTCTCCAAACATGATCTCAGAGGAAACATAAAGCATACAGAGAGACCATGCACTGGACATAAAGGGCAGTACACAGTCATCTCAACTAAAAGCCTAAATCCTTAGATCAGGAACAGACATTTATAGGGCATTTCATCATTTTCACAAATTCTTATAAAAATATATTCAGCATTGAACTAAATGTACTAATTCATTATATATTTTAGGAGTCTGTCCATTTTATACCGACTACGACTCCGACTCCACCAAAATGGTGACCGACTCCGACTCCACAGCCCTGCTTGCTACCAGGGGTCCTTCAAAAGATCCAGACAGAAAGATCCAGGATGATCCTGGTCCCTCCCTTCTGGCCAATTAGGAGCTGGTTTTCCCTTCTAGCAAAGATGTGCTTGGGGTATTACCTGGAGTTCAACAGTGGACAAGAATAGGCATTTTGAATGTGATGGCCGTCCGCGTGTTCCGCAAATTACGGAACACACGCCGGGCAGCATCCGTGGTATTGCGGATCCGCATTTTTGCGGATCCGCACTACCACGGCTGTCTGAATGGGCTCTTAAGATTGACAGCCTGAATGCTAATCGGGCAATCTTGAAAGGGAAAGGGCTTTCAGATAAGTTAATTACCATATTTTTCGCTCTATAAGATGCCCATAAGACGCACCTAGGTTTTAGAGTAGGAAAATAAGAAAAAAATATTTTTCATCAGATCCTGTTATCAGACTGCCCATAAATTTCAGGACATCACATCAGACCTCCATGTCAGACCTCCATCAGCTCTCCATGTCAGACCCCCAACAGACCTCAGATCAGCCAACTATGGCCCCATATCAGCCCACTGTGCCCCCATACCATCTCACTGTGCGCCCACCAGACCTCAGATCAGCCTACTGTGCCCCCATCAGACCTCAGATCAGCAGTATGTGCCCCCATCAGACCTCAGATCAGCATCTTGTGCCCCCATCAGACCTCAGAGCAGCGTCTTGTGCCCCCATCAGACCTCAGATCAGCCCACCCAGCCACTTACTTACCTGTCCTGCGCTGCCGCTGCCCTCCGGTCCCAAGGTTTTTATAAGTGGCTGGGTGGGCTGATCTGAGGTGTGATGGGGGTCCCTACGTACAAGTGAGCGCTTTCTTATGGAAGCGAGCGCTTCCTCACTTGTATTCGCCCTATAAGACGCACCGCATTTTTCCCCCTACCCTGGTTTTTAGCTGTAAACAGTCAACAAATAAGATCTATCAGAAGGTTTGGAATGGATTTATTTTATGATGTTCTGAGAATAGTAAATACTGTGACAGCCCTTCTGTTCCAGATATCTTAAAATTTCTACAGAAAGGATTAGATTTGATTCTAAGCCCTAGTACCTTAAGAGTTCAGGTTCCGCATTAAAGGGGTTGTCCGAGTTATGAAAAAAAAAATATAGCACTGTAAATCTGATGGACAGCAATATATAACTAAGTTAAGCAAGTTTTAGGCAAAAAAAATCCATATTTCCTCATTTCCCTGGTTCTGGTCTTTGTTTACATGCAATAACAACAATCTCAGCCCCTCCCCCTTCTCCCCCCCTCTCTGCAAAGGGAATGAATACAAGTGCTGAGTGACATGTCTGCCTGCTGGAATACTCAGCAGCATGTTGTATGTGTAGGACTACAAGTCCCAGCTGTACAATGACAATACTGATACACAGGAAATTCTCCCTACCTGTTCTTGTACAATACAATTCCTCTATAGCTCTTTGCCCAGCATTTGTCTCCTCTCACTGCTGCAGCTACTGTTTGTTCTAAAGCCTTGAGCCCTCAGTGTGTTCTGGCTGAAGGGGTTAATGTTTTATCTGAAGGAAACCAGGGAGAGCAGATAGCAGCCGGCAAAGAAAGGGGGCGTGGCCAGTGACGTCTCGTGTACAGACTCTTATCTGAACTCTGAGGCTTGTGAACGAAACATCACAGAGCAGAGAGATAAGGTGACATCACAGGTCATGTGACCCTGAGTCAACTCTGAGAAACCAGCAGCTTTAGAAACACAAAGTATATGGGAAAGTTGTTATACCTGACAAGTTAGAAACATATAAAGAACAAAAAAATAACTCGGACAACCCCTTTAAGTACATTTTTTGATGTTCATCTATCAGAAATTACCCTTATTTCTAGATTCCTAAAGCCACTGATAGAATTAAGCCCAAAATATAAATCTTGTTCCTCCTTGGAACTTAAATTTGGTTCTCAGAGCATTAGTGGCTCCTCATTTTGAGCCCATTGATCAAATATCTAATAATCTCCTTACCTGGAAAACTGTGTTTTTGGTGGATATCACTTCGGCTTGTAGGGTTAGTGAAATTCAGGCTTTAGTGAAGTTAAAGCGTCTTTCCATATTTTCAATCTTTTGATGATAGTCATATTTAAACTGGATCCTTCATTCCTACCTAAATTGTCCTCTTCCTTCCATAGGTCTCAGGGCATAGTTATCCCCTGTTTTTGCGAAAATCTGAAAAAACGATAGGAAAAAAGAGCTTCACAATTTAGATGTTCGGAGAGCTTACTTACTTACCTTCAGGTGAAGGAACCATGGAGGAAAGATAAAAATCTTGTTTCTGGAAGTCTCCATGACGGCACCTGGGAATTTCCCTCCCCCAAAAAAGTGTATTGTGTAGAGGTTGTTTGTATCGAAATACTTTTTTTGGTATGGGTCTCCTACCGGTTCTTGGAAAATCACTGAAGGTGGTAGGAGGGGAGGGGTTTTTAAGCTCTTTGCATGTCCCTGGTAGGGCGGGGTCATCTTAGGGGAGCCGTCATGAAGACATCCAGAAACCCATTACCGGTAAGTGTAATAATACTTTTTGTGAGGCAAGGTAACCAAAAAATGGCTGTTGTGGCACAGTTTTTTTTTTTTTGTTTTGTTTTTTATGGAGTTCTCCTGACACGATAGATCATGTGTTGTTTTTAAAGTGCAGGTTGATTAAACGTGACAATACCAAATGTGTATTTTTTTGTTTGTTTCAGTTTACATAATAAAGCATTTTTTTAATAAAAATGTTTGTCTTCATTTTCTGAAAGCTACATTTATTTTCATTTTTCTACCAATTGTCTTGTCGTTTTTTTTTGTTTTTTTTGAAGAAAGCTGATATTCTTATTGGTACCATTTTTGATCATTCAATATTACAGTTTTTTGGGGAAAGGTGACCAAAAATCGGCTGTTTTGGCACAGTTTTTATTTTTTTTTTTAACAGCGTTCACCTGGGGGTGTAGATCATGTGATATTTTTATAGAGCAGGTCATTACGAACGTAGCAATACCTAATATGTCCCTTTTTTAAATTCAGTTTTATACAATAAAAACTTTTTTGAGAAAAAAAATCATGTTTTTTGCGTCACCATTATCTGAAAGCTATATTTTTTTTCTGCCAATTGTCTTGCACAGGGGATCATTTTTTGTGGGATGAAATGACTGTTTGATTGGTACTATTTTGGGGTTGGTATTGTAATTTTTTTGTCACCTTACATCACAAAAATTGTATTTTGCACAGTTTTTTTTTTACGGCGTTTACCTGAGGTGGTAGATCATGTGACCTTTTTATAGAGCCGGTCTTTAAGGTTGCAGTGATACCTAATATGTGTGTATTTTATTTATTTTTATACATGATTTTTGGTCAAGGGGCTTTTTATTTTCTTTTCTTGAAACTTGAATTTTTTTATTATTAAAAAAACATTTTCATTTTTTTTTTTTTACTTTTTATATTTGTCCCACTGTGTGACTTCAACTTTTCAGGAGTTAACCCCTATTTCAATACAATACAACACATGCTGTATTGTACCGCACTGAACTGTCACCGTCTTACACAGTAAGACATTGATATTTGCCTAGGAGACCCAGTCTAGGCTTCCGTAGATGACAATCCCTGATGCCTTCCATAGCAACCATTGGCCCCCTGTCACTGCAGCGCAGGGGGAGCGATGGAGTCAGAGGGAGCCCCCTCCCTCTGTGAACCCCACACATGCCACAGTTAGCGCTGACTGTGGCACGTGAAGGCTTAATCCGCCAGCATTACCAGATACAGGCCCTGCACCCATCCTATAACATGATGTACATGCACGTGAGGAGGCAGTAAGAGACTGCATTCCCTCACATACAGGTACTTAATATTATGAGAATGGGTTTAAAGGCTATGTATACCTTCGGTAGCATTTTTTTTTATTGTTGCATTTTATTCATTTTTGGCTAAAAATAATTTTAAATTTAAATAAAATTTAATTTTAATATTTTTCGGTTGGTCTTTATTAAAAATATTGAGCCGTTCTGTCATAAAGGGTTAACAGTTTTTCTAGCTGTGTGAATCCTACTTTGACTTTGTTCCAGTCATCTAATAAACCTTATCTCTAAATTACTAAGAAGTCCTAAACACTTATTTAAGCCACATTCATATCCGTAAAATAAGGATTGAGCTTTGATGGGTGTTTATAAGGTTAGAAAGCAGAGATAAGAAGTCCATCTGCTCTCCGACTGACGGAAGAGAGAGAAAATTTAGATTCAGCTAGTAGATTCCATAATTTTAATGAAGACCAATTGAAAAATATTTTTACCTCATAATGAGTACAATGCAATAATAATAATAAAAAAATTCCCCCCTGAAGGTGTACATAGCCTTCAATTTATCATTTCCCCCACACCACTTTTCTGGTGTAAAAAAGTTGCAAACTCCACTGCAACAATATTTTGTCGTAGGTAGCGTTTCTATGCCGCCCTACCAAAAAGGAGGTGCAGCCAAGAGGCCCACCACATTTATCTTCATTCACCCCAGTGTTCTGATGTAACTGAAGATAGAAATCTTTGACAACTCCAGACTGACGTAGATTTCTGTTTAGGTATCGGGACTTGCAGAGGATGTACCTAATATATGATGAGATCTGCACCTCGTCATAAATTAGGCATTTCCTCCAGCAGCACAGGGGATATATGACGTTTAATGCCGGTCTGTGATAAATTCCCCCCATAGTGTATTGTATGTTTACCTAAAGGATTTTAGAAATGTTATTTATTCATAAATTATATTCCAATAAATACGTTTTATGTTCTATCTATCTTATTACTTACATGATGGTGGGAAAGAACCCAATATTACAATTTTACTGCAGTAAATTTATCATTAATTATTGGCCATTTATTGAGTCCAAACTGAATGGGTACAGGCTATTAGCTGAGCAGAGCCGCTGCCTGTGCCTGCTCTGCTAAAGCCTGACATAGCACATGTATGCCATGCTATAGGAGATCAGCACTGGTACAGGAAAGAGCAGCGATGTGCTATGGAATGACAGACTTTACAGACCTCAGTGCAGCATTGTTACTCCCATGCACAGCAGTGTACATGAGTGCAGATTCTAAAGTGCAATATGCACCAGAACTTCAGGTGCCTATTTTGCTACCGCAGGTGCTGGTGCCTTCTCAAACAGCTGACTGCAGGGGTCCTGGGTGTCAGACACCCACCATTATTATACTGATAACCTATCCAGTCTCTCAGCAAACCCCTTTAGTCGTGTATTTAAATATGGTACCCGCAAGTGTGGCGGGCGGCATTGCCACGGGGTTTCTGCTGTTTCAAACAGCAGAGACCCACGGCACATCTATGCAGTCAGCCATGAGGCTGATTGCATACACTCCATCCCTCAGATGCCATGGTCAAATATGACCACGGCATCTAAGCAGTCTGAAAGCAGGAGCCGCGCACTTGACAGAGTTCCATGGCTGAGATCAGGGAACCTGTTACGCTAGATACTGGGCACTAGATATATAGATATATATCCATCAATGACCACGATGGGGAATCTAATGATTAACATAGTAACATAGTTTATAAGGCTGAAAAAAGACATCTGTCCATCCAGTTCGGCCTGTTATCCTACAAGTTGATCCAGAGGAAGGCAAAAAACCCCTGTGAGGTAGAAGCCAATTTTCCTCACTTTGGAGTCGGGAAGGAATTTTTTCACCTAATCAGGCAATCAGAATAACTCCCTGGATCAATGACTCCTCACTAGTAACTATAACCTGTAATATTGTTACCCTCCAGAAATACATCCAGGCCCCTTTTGAACTCTTTTAGTGAACTCACCATCACCACCTCCTCAGGCAGAGAGTTCCATAGTCTCACTGCTCTTACCATAAAGAATCCTCTTCTATGTTTGTGTACAAACCTTCTTTCCTCCAGACGCAGAGGATGTCCCCTCGTCACAGTCCTGGGGATAAATAGATCATGGGAGAGATCTCTGTACTGACCCTTGATATATTTATACATAGTTATTAGATCTCCCCTCAGTCGTCTTTTTTGTAAAGTGAATAACCCTAATTTTGATAATCTTTCTGGGTACTGTAGTCCACCCATTCCAGTTATTACTTTAGTTGCCCTCCTCTGATCCCTCTCCAGCTCTGCTATGTCTGCCTTGTTCACAGGAGCCCAGAACTGTACACAGTACTCCATGTGTGGTCTGACCAGTGATTTGTAAAGTGGCAGGAATATGTTCTCATCACAGAACATCATCTCATCTATGCCCCTTTTGATGCAACCCATTATCTTATTGGTCTTGGCAGCAGCTGTCTGACACTGGTTTCTGCAGCTTAGTTTGCTGCTTACTAAAATTCCTAGGTCCTTTTCCATGTCAGTGTTACCCAGTGTTTTACCATTTAGTATGTACTGGTGACTTGCATTACTCCTTCCCATGTGCATAACCTTACATTTGTCAGTGTTAAACCTCATCTGCCATTTCTCTGCCCAAGCCTGCAATCTATCCAGATCCATCTGTAGCAGTGTACTGTCCTCTTCTGTGTTAATTACTTTAGACAGTTTAGTGGCATCTGCAAAAATTGATATTTTACTGTGCAAGCCTTCTACAAGATCATTAATAAATATATTGAAGAGAATAGGGCCCGATAATGACCCCTGTGGTACCCCACTAGTGACAGTGACCCAATATGAGTGTGTATTGTTAATAACCACCCTCTGTTTTCTATCACTGAGCCAGTTTCCGTATTTTTCGCCCCATAAGACGCATATTTTCTCACCAAAAGTGGGGGGAAAATACCCCTGCACCGGAGGACCAGGAAGCAGTGAAGACTCTGTACTCGCCGCTTCCTGGTCCTCCGCTCGGCTGTCGGCTGTGCAGTGCTGCGCACAGCGTGAGGGCGCTCTGTGACCTCACGCTGTGCGCGCTAGTTCACAGCAGAGCCGGCGGACGAAGAGGAGCAGCAGCGTCCAGGAGCAGAAGAGGTAAGTGCTTTATTTATTTTATAAAACAGGAGGCAAAGGGGGGCTCATGTAATGTGGCTGGGGCATATTTATGGCAGCTGGGGGCATATTATGGCAGCTGGGGGCTCATGAAAGGCAATGGGGGCTGATCTGAGGTCTGATTGAGGGTCATTCACATTGGGGTTTAAGCTGAGGTCTGATTGGGGGTCTGATCTGAGGTCTTATTGGGATCTTATTAACATTGAGGGTCTTATTGGGGCTGCCAGCTTAGGTCTGATTAACATTGAGGGTCTTATTGGGGCTGCCAGCTTAGGTCTGATTAACATTGAGGGTCTGATTAGTGGTCTGACCTGAGATCTAATGAAAAATATTTTTTTTCTTTTTGTCCTCTAAAACCTAAGTGCGTCTTATGGGCCGGTGCGTCATATAGGGCGAAAAATACGGTACTTACCCACATACAGACATTTTCTCCCAGGCCAAGCATTCTCATTTTATATAGTAACCTTTTATGTGGTACCGTGTCAAATGCTTTGGAGAAGTCCAGATATACGACATCCATTGATTTAAGACGCAGCTCTACTTCTTCCTTGGTCGGACAGGGCACTTTTAATTGGGAATTTACTTGTATATTCTGCATTTCATCTGACAGTTTATTTTCCTCAGTGAATACAGTGGAGAAAAAGATATTTAGTAGCTTTGCTTTCTCCTCATCGCTCTCTGCAACTCCCCTCTCATTACTCTGTAAGGGGCCGACACCTTCAGGTTTATACTTTTTACCATTTATATAATTAAAGAACATTTTAGGGTTAGTTTTACTCACTTTGGCGATTAATCTCTCTGTTTCTAGTTTGGCTTCTTTTATTTGTCTTTTACATATTCATTTTTTTTCCAATGCTTCCTCGCTCCCCTCCTGTTTTAGTGATTTAAATGCTTCCTTTTTGTCAATTATTGCTTTCTTTAGGCCCCTTTCACACGAGCGGGAGACTCGCATGTCTCCCGCAACGGATCTACAGGGCTGGACTCCGCACTGACAGGGATCGCATAGCATTATATGCGATCCCTGTCAGTGCGGAGTCCAGCCCTGTAGATGCGTTGCGGGAGACATGCGAGTCTCCCGCTCGTGTGAAAGGGGCCTTACAGTTCTATTTATCCACATTGGTTTTTTCTTGTTCTTAACCTTTTATTCCCATAAGGTATGTACCTCTCACAATTAGATATTAGGATGCTTTTAAAAATATCCCATTTTGTGGCTGTATTTTTATTTTTGAGGACTTTGTCCCAGTTAGTTAGGCCTATGGCCTCTCTTAGTTGGCTAAATTTAGCTTTTTTGAAGTTTAGTATTTTTGTTCCTCCCTGAAGAAACGCTCTTTTGAATGACAATTGGAAGGTTATTATTTTATGGTCACTGTTTCCCAGGTGTCCCCCAACCTGTTATAGTTATAGTCACCCAGGGTGACTTTAAAAAAAAAGTTTTTTAAAATTATAAAATTAAAGAAAATATAAAAATTCAAATCAGTCACCACTTTCCCCAAAATCAAAATACTTAACCAATATAAAAAAATACACTTGCCACGTTAAAAAATGCCTATACATATAGCAATATTAAACCTATAAGGCGAATGGCATAACCATTTTTTGCCATTTCAACTCCCCAAAAATGTTTTATAAAAAGTGATGAAAAAGTCACACACTTCAATATGGTATTACTAAAAAGTACAGAACACCCCGCAAAAAATGAGCTCTCACACAGCTCTGTATGCATAACTACAAAAAAAGTTATAGGGGTCAGAATATGGTGATGGGGGGGAAAAAAAGAAATCATCTTTACAAGTGTGGCATCGTTGTAATCGTACTGACCTGAAGAATGAAGGTAACAGGTCAATTTTACTGCATAGTGAACGCCATAAAACAAAAAACTGTGGCAGAACTGTGTACCATCTCAGCCACTTGCAGCCTGAAGCAGTACCAGTTTGCACCTGCTGCTTCCCTTACTCTATGAAGGGGTCTCCATGTTTTGCAGAGACTTCTGAAATCAATGTACTATCCACTTCGAGTTACTGGCCCATCAGTTCCCTATTGACCAGTCCAGAATAGCGTTCCTGGTCTCTACTCTCAGGAGAAACCCTCGCCTGGGCCACTCTTCTCTGGGAACACTGACCTCTGACCAGCAAACTGCAGGATTCCATACTCTCACCTATGAACTTTGCTGGAATGAGGCCTTGTGGCAGCTTTTTGGGAGGGACTCTTAGGCCTCACAAAGGATGAGTTAGCAGGTCATGAAATACCATCCACATTGGATGACCTGATTAGCCTGGCCACATGCATAGATCTGCGCTTTAGGGAACTTCTCAAGGAAGTCACACAAGAAATGGGAATATCTATGCTGGCACTAATTAAAGGGATATTCCCATCTTAGACAATGGGGGCATATCGCTAGGGTAGGCCCCCATTGTCATATAGGTGCGGGTCCCACCGCTGGGACCCGCACCTATATTGAGAACGGAGCGGGGAGCTCTGTGCCTGGAGTACCCCACCGGCCACCACCAGCTGCGCTCATAGAAATGAATGGGAGCTCACTGCGCAAGCACGGCCACAGCTCCCATTCGTTTCTATGGAGCCGACGGAAATAACTGAGCCAGGGCTCGGCTATTTTCGGCGGCCCCTTAGAAATGAATAGAGGGCAGCTGCGCATGCACAGTGCGCCCTCCTCCTCTTTTGGGGCTCCTTTCTCGATATAGGTGCAGGTCCCAGTGGTGGGACCCACACCAATAAGACAATAGGGGAATATCCTAGTGATATGCCCCCATTGTCTGAGTTTGGATAACCCCTTTAAGCCAATTAGTATGTTACAAAATTGTACAGTAAACACAATGGTTACAAAGTGAGGAAAGGGTCGAAGCAATGTTTGCAGTAATGAAAAACTTAGAGGTTCTTACAGTGCATATAATACGTCGGTGACTCAGAAGGAGCCCCATGTCTAGCATTCCTACCTAGATTTCTGACCAAGCATCTGCCAAGAGGTACCTGGGCACAAAGCTTCAGTCTGTCTGCAGAAGGGGCTCAACTATATGGTATCTATAGTGCCTCTTTTATACCGATTTTTATGAATAACCACTATGACTTGTCTCCTTTTGGTTTACAACTTCTCCAAAGCATTTGACACTGTACCGCATAAAAGGTTAGTATATAAAATGAGAATGCTTGGCCTGGGAGAAAACGTCTGTATGTCGGTAAGTAACTGTCTCAGTGATAGAAAACAGAGGGTGGTTATTAATGGTACATACTCAGATTGGGTCACTGTCACTAGTGGGGTACCACCGGGGTCAGTATTGGACCCTATTCTCTTCAATATATTTATTAATGATCTTGTAGAAGGCTTGCACAGCAAAATATCAATTTTTGCAAATGACACTAAACTGTGTAAAGTAATTAACACAGAAGAGGACAGTACACTGCTACAATGGATCTGGATAGACTGGAGGCTTGGGCAAAGAAGTGGCAGATGAGGTTTAACACTGACAAATGTAAGGTTATGCATATGGGAAGGAATAATGCAAATCACCAGTACATACTGAATGAAAACATTGGGTAACTCTGACATGGAAAAGGACCTAGGAATTTTAGTGAACTGCAAACTTAGCTGTAGAAACCAGTGTCAGAAAGCTGCTGCCAAGGCCAATAGGATAATGGGTTGCATCAAAAGGGCATAGATGCCCGTGAAGAGAACATAGTCCTGCCACTTTACAAATCACTAGTCAGACCACACATGGAGTACTGTGTACAGTTCTGGGCTCATGTGAACAAGGCAGACATAGCAGAGCTGGAGAGGGTTCAGAGGAGGGCGACTACAGTACCCAGAAAGATTATCAAAATTAGGGTTATTCACTTTAGAAAAAAGACGACTGAGGGGAGATCTAATAACTATGTATAAATATATCAGGGGTCAGTACAGAGATCTCTTCCATGATCTATTTATCCCGAGGACTGTGACTGTGACGAGGGGACATCCTCTGCGTCTAGAGGATAGAAGGTTTGTACACAAACATAGAAGAGGATTCTTTACTGTAAGAGCAGTGAGACTATAGAACTCTCTGCCTGAGGAGGTGGTGATGGTAAGTTCACTAAGACTTCAAGAGGGGCCTGGATGTATTTCTGGAGGGTAACAATATTACAGGTTATAGTTACTAGACAGGGGTCGTTGATCCAATGAGTTATTCTGATTGCCTGATTGCAGTTTGGAAGGAATTTTTCCCCCTAAAGTGGGGAAAATTGGCTTCTACTTCACAGGGGTTTTTTGCCTTCCTCTGGATCAACTTGTAGGATAACAGACCGAACTGGATGGACAGATGTCTTTTTTCGGCCTTATAAACGATATTATCCCCAAAGTTGGTTTTATTATTCTTCCTGGGTATATGGCTTACTTAAAGGGGTATTCCAGTTACCATAAATTTAACTTTTGTTTTAGACTAATTTATCATGAATAATTACCTAATATAATGTCAATTTCACAAAGTTTTCTTCCTCTGCTACCCACTGTGTTTCCTCATACATTACCATGGCATCGACCTGTAGTTCTGAGCCTTTGTTAGGTTGAGCATGCTCAGTGTGTTGCTATCAATTCTCTAGCTAAATGTTAGTGTGCTGATGATTACTGAGAAGAGGGGGTGTGACCGGACTGTAATCTCAAGCAGCCAATCAGTAATTATCAACACTCATGAACAAGTACAAACTCACAGCAGGAGAGCTAGGGATTGTAGGGATTGTAGAGGGAAGATCAGGCGCCATAATATTCTCATGTGTTTCAGACTAAGACAGGAAATAGGCAAATGGATTGCAAGGTAAAATGAAGCTCTGGTTATATGTATAGGTATGGGTTCTGGTTGGGTCACAGCTTGCAGCCTTAATGCAGTTTTTCAAAAATTAAGTTACTTTACTGGAATATCCCTTTAAGGGGGTTTCCAGAGTAAGGAACACATGGCATCTTTCTTCCAGAAAGAGCGCCACCCCTTCCATTGGTTGTGTCTGGTATTAGAGCTTGGCTTCATTGAAGTAAATGGGGCTGAGGTGCAGTATTACCCACAACCTGTGGACAGATGTGGCACTGTTTTTGAAAGAAAGCAGCCTGCTTTTCTAATCCTGGATAACCCCTTTAATTGTTCACACCACATATCGTATGCTAATATATCCCCTTCTGCATTATGTTCTCCTAATTGCTTGGATTAAAAATACTAACCTTTTACCTTGCCTATAAGAAATCTTCGTGTATAAAATTGTTCCCTAAAATGAACAGTTTACCCATCTGCATGTATATTACTATACTTGCACTGTATTGAGTGATGGGTCTAGGTAGGTCAAAAACTGGTATGTAACCCATTTATTCCACACTGTACACAACACCTAAGAAAATGTTATGGTTTAGCTCCCAATGCATATGAAAAATGTATTCATAGGGTACCTCTTTTATTTGTGTTGGTATACTTTTTTTTATTTACTAGGCACTTCTTTATTTGTAAAAAATGTTTATTTTGTTATCTTATATAGAGACTTTCTACATATGAAAGATTAAAAACAGAAGTTTAAAGATGAGTTTGACATCGTGGTTTTTAGTGAGCAGCGGAGGCACACGACATAGACTACCAAGAGAAATGATTTTTGTTGGAAGAGATGACTGTGAGCTTATGATGCAGGTAAGTTGCAACCTTTACTGTTTTATTGCCTAAAGCAGTCTATTAGAAAGTGGTGGTTGCTCCAAAGCAAGGAGCCAAAATGGCCACTTATGACATCTCAAGTAATATGGGAAATTAATAAAAAAAACCAAATGGGGTCATTTATCAAACTGGTGTACAGTTGCCCATAGCAACCAATCAGATTCTTGAAAATGAAGGTGGAATCTGATTGGTTGCTGTACAAAATGTAAATGACCCCAAATGTTTTGTTCTGGTCTTATTTAGGGCAAATTTGGGAAGAAAAAAAAAACAAAAAAAAAAAACAAACAACCATATCACAGGCAGTCTCCACACACACACCAGGTTTCTATAACAACCTAGCCAGTTCACTGCTGTAGGTCTGCTTTAAAGGGGCAGAGTGCTGTGGATGACACTGTTAAAGGGGTATTCCAGTTACCATAAATATAACTTATGTTTTAGACTAACTCATCATCATCAATCATTACCTCATATAATGTAAATTTCACATATTTATCGTTCAGTAGTAATAAAAGATGTTTTCTTCCACTGCTACCCATTTTCCTCCTAAATTACTATGGCATCGACCTGTAATTCAGGCCACCCTCAAATGAAGAACTTAAAAGTCCCACCCCCAGGTCTCACTAAGCCACACCCCCGACTCAGTCAGGCCACGCCCCTTCCACTCAGTATCTGTCCGAGATTGAAAAAATTAAAGTAAAAATCAACTTCTGTCAGCTGCAGAGGAGGGAGGGTGACTTTCTCCCTGCAGCTCATGCTCAGACTGCACACTGCTGCTGTCTGAGAGTGAGCTGTTCAAAAGGACATCCCTGTGTCCATCCAGGCCCTGCGCATGACAGAGGACAGGGAGTCTGAAAGCCAGACTGTCCAGCCTCCCCCCAACGTGAAGCTGTGCCACCGGTCTCCATGAAGCCACACCCCTAAACAAGAGACCACGCCCCCTGGTTCCATGAAGACACAGTGGAGAAGTTGTCTGAGCGTGAGCTACTGAAAGGGTGGACATCCCTGTGTCTGTCCAGGCCCAGCGCCGGACAGGGAGTCTGAAAGCCAGACTGTCCAGCCTAAAACCGGACCTCTGGCCACCCTAGGGGCAGGCTGATGTTAGGGTCGCCAGATGTCCAGCTTTAGGCTGGACAGTCCAGTTTTCTGGATCCCTGTCCTCCGTCCAGCACAGTGCCTGGATGGACGTAGGGATGTCTACCCTTTCAGTAGTTCACGCTCAGACAGCTTCTCCTCCGTGTCTTCCTAGAGCCAGAGGGCGTGGCCTCATGTTTAGTGGTGTGGCTTCATGGGGACCAGGGGCCGTGATTCACGTTTGGGGGAATGGCTGTGAGGTCCGGCTTTCTGGGCTGAAGACAGTGGCCACCCTAGCTGCTGTGGAGGTCACAGTTAAAGGGTCACAGTCACTCTCGATAACTTTTAACGACACACACAAACATTAAATGAAATAGATTAAATATACCCGGGTCCTTCAGCTAGTGTGTGTGTGTATATATATGTATGTATGTATGTGTGTGTGTGTGTGTGTATATGTATATATATATATATATATATTAGTAAAAAGCTAATATAGTTGCAAGGAAAAATAAGAAAAAACATTTGGAACTACCTGATAACTAATAAAATGTGGTTTGTTATGTCACAGTTAAAGGGAACCTGTCATCGACTTTATGCTGACCTCACTGAGGGCAGCATAAAGTGGTGACAGAAATGCTGATTTCAGCGGTGTATCACTCATGAGCGAATAGTAAGTGGTTGCTGAGAACCAGCATCTTAATCATTGCAGCACAGGACTTGAAAATAGTCAAATCTACCTGAGAAGAGTCATGGTTATTCATAATCTCCTGCTCTCCCTGCCATCTCCTGATGATTCAGGAAACACGAAACAGAAGAATCCCGCGGCGCAAAGGAACTAGCCGATGGTAGTTAGGTCAAAATACGTTTCTTTATTAGCATGTACAACGCGTTTCAAGGGCTCAAGACCCCCTTCATCAGGTACAGAAAGATGCTGTATACATACACAAACAGGATTGACATTTATATATACCGACAGGCTTGAAAAAAATGCCAAAATGACACGGGGGTGGAGAGGGGAGGTCCTGGACCTGCCCATAGGGGTGTGGACACATTAACATGAAAGGTCATTGTAAGTAAAAAAAAAAAAAAAAAACATTGGAGGGGGAGGTCCTGGACCTGCCCATAGGGGTGTGGAGACATTAGCATGAGTAAAAGGTTGTTAGTAGTTGTTTTACTAATAAGGACCTTTTACTCATGCTAATGTGTCCACACCCCTATGTGAATGTGAATTTGTGCTTCAAGAGCACCTGTAACTGCTCCTGACATGTTTTTTTAGCCACTACTTGCATTCCCCAATTAATAAGAATACTGGAGAATCATTCCTGTGACTCTGTTTTACACTGTTGGAGCAGGCATGCAGTTGTGCACAGGGACTTTTATTGGAATTACAAACTTGTTCTTGGCCCAGATGTCTGTAATTTCAATATAGGGCACTCTATGTTCAGTCCGGGGGTAATTAACAACTTTTTACATGGTGACCAACACCTATTACTAATAATTTGCAATGAAGTGAAATGAAAATTTAATTGGCAGTAATGAAGTACTGTTTTAATTGTAATTTGTACAACTGTGAACTCTGTGAACAGACAGCTTCTTTAGCAGTGACTTTTTGTGATTTACCCTTTTTTGTGGAGGGTGTCGATGACTGTCTCTGGACAACTGTCAAGTCTCTCTGCCACTCAGAACCAGAAGAGTGTGGATGCAGCCAAAAATATAATTTACAACTCTCCTTAAATGTAAAAAACAGCTTGCTACCCCCAGAAAAACGGTCAGGTAACTTAATATGTGGTTCTATGGGTTAAGGAGAAGCAGTAGCTACTGGTGCACTCTGAATGCTCTTCTGGTGCTGCATCTCCTAACTGCCAGAGATCACATAGCATCCATATTACAGGTGTAATGTTGGAAAAAATTTGGTATGGCATGTGATTCTGTCATAGTAGGTAACAGTGAGCCCTGAACTCCTTCCTAGCAGTCTCTCTACCAATTTGCACGATCTTCCCTGAACACCGTGCAATAACTGGACGGAAGTCCCTTCCTAAGTAAGTGCAGGGTCTGAATCAGAAAAGGGAAAGCAGGGGACCTAAAAACAAATGACTAGTGGCAGAATGGCACAGAAATTGGAAGACAGAAACCAAAAATGTAGTGAGCTGAGGTCAGTACCAGGAGTCCAAACTGAATCTAAACAGAACCAGAGAAGCAAAACCAGTGGTAGCCAGGTGTCAAAGCCAGGACATGTCAACAAGTCCTAATAGTCAGACAGGAGGCAGAGTTGGGGTATAAATCAGAGATCAGGTATCCAGAAGTCAGTAATGATATAAAGAGCTAGTATGGCAATCACAGGCAACCGGTGGCCAGCAGTTTGCCTGTTTAAATAGGCCGCGTTTCCAGGTCACGTGATGTCATTGAATGTATATAGAGTACATACTTTTCAGTAGGCCAACATTTCTGTATTAAAAATCATTTTTTAATTGGTATAATCTAATTTTCTGACATACTGACTTGGGTTTTTATTAGCGGTAAGCCACAATCAAGTAAATTAACTTTTCAAAGATATTCTAATGTATTGAGATGCACCTGTACATATGTAAAATATAGCAGTTGAAAATAGGAAAAAGTGACAATTTGTTTTTAGAATTAAATTTATTTTTGAATTTTTTAAGAAATATAAGCAGATTATATCAAAATTTTCCACCAAAATAAAGGACGGAGTTCATCTACATATCAAACTGTGTAAAGTAGAACTGGCTTAGTTGCCCATAGTAACCAATCAGACCTTCCATTTTTCACAGCTTCTTTGGAAAATGAAAGGTGGAATCTGGGCAACAAAGCCAGTTCTACTTTACACCAGTTTGATAAAGCTCCCCTAGTATGTTATGAAAAACTGTCAGAATTACTTGGATGTGCAAAACCTTAATATAGTTAATCACTTCTAAAGTGACACATGACAGATTTCCAAATCTGGCTTGGTCATTAAAACAGTTGTCTCCCTTTACTAAGGTGAGATGGGACTAAGCGCCAATCACCAGGTGGCCGGGAAACGTCAGATTGGGCTGGTGCGCCACATTTCTGTAGCTCCTATTACAGTGTATTGGAGCTGCGTAAACAGTGTAGCAGAGCAAACTATGCTGTTTCCATAACTCGGAAACAGCAGAGCCTGCGGTGCTATGCTGTTTATCTAGCTCCCATTTACTGCAATGGGAGCTCCTGAAGCAGCGGAGCGCCACCTGGTGGTTGGAGTTTATTCACATCTCGCCTTTAGAGTTATGGGTTAATGTGTTTATACACATATCCTTGAAAACAATGGAAACATGCACTTGTTTGGCCTGTGCTGAGTACCAAATACACCTATTTAATCAACAGGTCCATGTAAATCACTGACAGAGCACATATGTCATTCATGTTCTGTCAGTAGATCATGCTCTAGAAATTCTCTCTTTAGCACAGGAGTGCATGTGGTAATTGGATGACAAATGGAGGACAAAAAATTGACATATGGACCATAAATAGACCATTCATTAACATTGTCAAAGATGAAACACTGACCTGTTTTTTTTTTTTTTTTTTTTTTAATGAACGTCGTCATAGACACAAATGTGTGACTGAGGCATAACTAGTATAAGTCCTTCCTTTATATTTTGCCATTTCTGTCAAAATCTGCATGTGTAATTCCAGCCTAAGGTCACACTGTTGTGTTAACGAGCTTCAAATTTAAAGGGAACCTGTCATCAACTTTATGCTGCCAATACTAACGGCAGAATAAAGTAGAGGCAGGTGAGTTGATTTCAGCGGTCTGTCATTTATAAGTTAAAAGTAAGTGGCTGCCGAGAACAAACATCACAATCATTGCATACTGGGCCTTGAAAAAAGTCCCTCCCACCTGAGAAAAGTCATGGTTATTCATGAATTCCTGCTCTCCCTGCCCTTCTGCTGATGATTGACAGTCTTCTATCTAGTTTTCTCCCTTTCTCTCTAGGAGAGAACTGCCAATCATCAGCAGATGGGCGGGCAGAGCAGGAGATTATGAATAACTATGACTCTTCTCAGGTAGATTTGACTCTTTTCAAGGCATGAGCTGCAAGGATTATGATGCTGGTTCTTGGCAACCACTTACTTTTAGCTGATGTGTGACATACCGCTGAAATCAGCATTTCTGTCACTACTTTATGCTGCCCTCATTATGGTCAGCATAAAGTTGGTGACAGGTTCCCTTTAAGGACAGTATCTGCATCAAAATTTCATTTTTTTCTGTGCTGCTTTTTTTAATGTGTTTTATCTGTCATATTGATTATCACTAATAAGGTAAAACTGTTGCCATGTAGAACATACCTCCTTCCCTCATGTACCTTCCATTCAGCGTTTCTTGTTTTCTATCTTGCAAAAATCATCTTTGTATGATATGCAAATTAGGCAGTAAGGTGTCCACAGGGGTGTTATTTTCTTTTAACGGTGCCCAGGAATGCCCCCCCCATCCAGTGCCCAGGCCTGCCCCCCAGCAGAGCCCAAGCACGCTTCTCAGAGGTTGAGATGCCCCTATCAGTGCTGTAAATAAAATATTTTTGGTCCTTAAAGGGAACCTGTCATCTCCGAAACACCCCCTGAACTAGAGTAAGCATTGTATAGTGTAAGTGATGCTGAATCCGAATATGTAAGTTTTATTTTCATACTCACTTCCATTCTGACGCTGTGCTCCCACAAACCAGCAGTAAAATACATTGACAGGACTCTTCTTTGAGTCCTGTCCATTATGTGAGTGAGCACCGGAGTCCAGTGAGTGCATTTTACTGCTGGTTTGTAGGAGCATAGCGTCAGAAGTGAGTATGAAGATAAAACTGACATATTCGGATTCAGCATCACTTACATTGTACACCGCTTACTCTAGTTCAGGGGGTGTTTCGGAGATGACAGGTTCCCTTTAAGGCCAAAATTATGTCACTAAAGGGTTAAGAATGCAGTTGTGTCCCCCTGAGTTGTACGCCAACAAGATTTACTGCAGACACTTAAAAATCTACAGTAAAAAAAGTGTTTTTTTCCAATTTTAATATGACTGTTAGGAGGTTAATGCAGTTTTTTGAGCAAATGCCAGAAGTGGATTCAAAAGGAATGGGAAATATAAAGGACTCCTGCACCCTAATACTGGCCATATACAGTATACACATACTTCCCTGCCTGCCATCTCTATAATTGTTCCTGTGTAAACTGGGAGCCATGTGTAACAAGCAGACAGCAAGATGAATTACCGCGATCATTGAGAAGCCAGGGGAGACAGGTAACAGCTGTTCTACACTCTATAGCAACAGTAATAATATACAGCTGTCTCTATATAGTGTTGAACAGCTTTTTCCTGTCTCCCTGCCTTCTTAATAACTAGCGCTCAGTGCTCACTGCAAATTATAAAGCCTCATTCACGTGTTTGTGTTCAAATCCATGAGAAGGTGTTCAGTGATGCATCCATGAAGGATGTGTCATTTTGTTTGCTGTCCGTGTGCCATCTGTGTTTCACTGACACTGCACAGCTAAAAAATAATTTTCAAAGCATCTCTTCCTAATGATCCGTGAAACGTGGATGCAACACGGATGGCATCCGTGCATTTCACGGACCCATGGACTAAAATGGGCGTGATGGATCCGTGAACACAGACAAAATAAAGCATGCATCCGTGCTAAAAAGAAAAAAAAAAAAAAAAAAAACGCCCCAAGGACCATGCTAAAACACTGATGTGTGAATACACACATTAAAATGAATGGGTATGTGTGTTGTTCGTGGAACACTCACGTGTGAATGAAGCTTAATTCATCTAGCAGCCCACTTGTTACACATAGCTCCCAGCTTACACATGGACAGTTATAGAGACAGCAGCCAGGCAAGGAAATAAATAAATTAAAAAAAATAATAAATATATATATATATATATATATATATATATATATATATATATATATATATATCTTATAGCGAGAGTTAGAGTTTTAGGGCTATATAAAATAGGAAAGGCAGTGAGGACAGCAGCAGTCACCCTGGAGCGCGTCTCCACAGTTCAGTAAATAGACGGGAAGTGCTGCATATGCACAGAATGGGCCACTTTAGAGCTATTGTATATTACAAAAATAGTGATTATCTTTGCCCCTTCACATTACAAAAAAAAGAAAATTACAGTTATAGTAGAAACTACCCTCAGAAAAAAACTGAACGTGCTGTTAAAGTAAGGCTACTTTCACACTGGCGGTAGGTAGAGATGAGCGAACATGCTCGAAACGAGCACTGTACCGCTCGGCTCCCCTGCGCTCGCATGGGCGCAGGCAGCCGCTTCCGTCCTCAGGAGGACGGAAGCGGCTGCCTGCGCCCATGCGAGCGCAGGGGAGCCGAGCGGTACAGTGCTCGTTTCGAGCATGTTCGCTCATCTCTAGCGGTAGGCTTTTTCGGTGGGGGAACAGCCTGTCAGATCTGTGCTACCGCAAGTCCACCGCCGAGACTTTCCGGAATAAAACTACAGCATGCTGCGGTTTTTATCCGGCTGTCTCTCGGCATGTTTGCAGTGCTGCGCCCGGACCTCCGGGCCCGCCCCCATTTTAGTGAATGGGACCGGAGCAGACTTCCGCCAGCCGGAAAAGGCTACTGCCAGTGTGAAAGTAGCCTAAAAGAAATTGGTGTCATTTGATCCTGAGTGCAGTTGTATGTATGACATCTAACAAAAAGAAGAGAAATTTTGCGTTTTTGCTGTACGCCATGGGATCTCAAAACTGCAGCAAAACACTTTTTTTCTAATACAATTAGCTTCCTCCATTCAGAACAGATCCGGTTGTATTATATCGAAAATGAAGAAACCGGCACCATTGACTCACATGGTTTTTGGAGCCGTATCTGTTGTTTTCCATGCTGCACACAAAAAAACTACTTGCAGCGATTTTGCGTCCAGCATGGGAACGCAACAAACTGGAATTGAATGCATTCTGGTGCACTCTGTCCCAGTTTGTTCAGTTTTGTGCTCATTGATAATGAATGGGGACAGAACTGAAGTGTTGTGCTGGGATTTTGAGAGCCTGTGCCGGATCTCTAAACCGGACAGCACAATGCTGATGTGAAAGTAGCCTTATTATATACAGTAGCCTAGTTTAATTGCATGTTAATCTAAGAATCCTTCTGACTTACTTCTATTTTTTCATTATTTAATTTGTATAGTCAAGAAGTGTGGACAAACAGCATGCTGTTATCAACTATGAAGCCTCTACTGACGAGCATTTAGTGAAAGACCTGGGGAGTCTTAATGGGGTAAGTATAAATGTTCACATGGTGATATGACTGTGTTTTTTGCAGTTGTACTTTCTAATGGTGCTGTTTAATATTACATATGTAGTGGGAAGCTAGAAAAAAAATTCCAAATGCAGTGTAATTGAAAAAAAAAAATGCAATCCTGCCATACTTGCATGTATTTCGTTTTTATGGCGTTTCCCTAGGCCTTTTTGCCATTATATGTTGAGTCAGTCAGACACAAACCAAACAAACTTACAAGCACAGACACAACCCCAATTGTTTAATAAATAAATAAATTATTTATTGCATTTTATGGTTAAAGGTAGTCTGTCACCTACATAACATGTTTTAAACTGACAATATAGCTCTGTGGGACACAAATACATAACACTGATGGTACCTTGGTTTAGTTTTTGAGAATCTCCAAAGCACCAAAAATGACGTTTTTAAGGTACACAAATGAGTACAAGTTCACACTTCAGTTATTTGGTCAGTTATTGCCATCAGTTATTGTGAGCCAAAACCAGTAGTGAAGCTTACTCAGAGATAAGGTATAATGGGAAGATATTCACCTGTTCTGCGTCTTTTGACCCGCACCTGGTTTTGGCGCACAATAACTGATGGAAATTACTGACCAAATAACTGAAGTGTGAACTCAGCCTTAGCGGTCACAAAGTGCCCAGTGCTGCCCGCCTTACTTATGCCTGACTCCTCCCCTCTGTATCGTCTGGCTAGCCTTGTATACTTGTTGCGTTATTCTTTTTTCGATTCGCAATCCATTGCCTGCACGCATCACCACCGGGCCTAGGCAGGCACAGTAGGGAAGAGGAATAGTGATATGCAGTACACATGCGCCGGTTACTGGTTACTTAACCGGCGCGTGTTTACTGCCTATCGCTCCATTCCAATTGGGGGTTACACGTTCCCCTTCTTTTGTGATCAGTGTGAGTCCCAAGTTATCTACTGGGTCTAACAGTCATCCTCTGTTCATTGGACTTTTACTAAGTGGCATATATGAACTCTTCAGATCTTTATTTTTAGATGCTGTGTGTGTAAGGCACTGTTTAACATCTTAAGGACCTTGGACGAGAATATTTGTCCTAAATTGCTGGTACTTTGCGCCCCCAGGAACATTCTCGTCCTTCGGTCCTTCTCCTGCCCCACACGTGGGGACACGGTCAGCGGCAGGAGTCTGGCTGTTACTGACAGCTGGACCCCTGCTGCATCAACGGTGAGAACACTGATGCTGGTGGATTAACTCCTCATATGCCACGGTCAGCACTGACCGCGTCATATGAAAGGTTCGCGCTCCCTCTCTTCATCCATCGGGTTTCCGTGCTGCGGTGACGGGGACCTGATGGTTGCCATGTATTGTACTGCATTGAATCAGGGTCTGGGATCAGACCCTGAAATGTTGAAGTTCCATAGTGGGGCAAAAAAAAAAAGTGTTTTTAACAATAAAAAAAATTTCAAGTAAAAAAATGCCTCTTTCCCATAAAACAGACATATTAGGTATTGCTGCATTCGTATCACATGATCCAAGCCATCTGGTGAACGGCGTAAAAAAATAAAATAAAAACTGCCAAAAATGGCTTTTTTTATCATCTTACAACACAAAAAGTGTAATACCAAACGATCAAAAAGTCATATGTACCCCAAAATAATACCAAGCAAACCATCACCTCATGCTGCAAAAAATGAGCCCCAACATAAGAACCAGACAAAAAATAAAAAAATGTAGCTTTCAAAAAATGAAGACACAAAAACATGTTTTTTTTCCCAAAATGATTTGTTATGTAAAACTGAAACAGAAGAAAAATAAATGTAGACATATTTGATATTGTTACGTCCGCTTTATAAAGATAGCACAGGATCTATCCTTTCAGATGAACGCCGTAAAAAAACAAAAAATTAAAACTGTGCCAGAACAGCCATTTTTTATTACCTTGCCTCATAAAAAGCGTAATATATAGTCTTACATGTCATATTGCAATTTAAAATTATCCTAGTGAAATCTGCCCTCCAAAATCCATATGGCACTCCTTTCCTTCTGTGCTCTGCCGTGTGCCCATAGAACAGTTTACAACCACATACAGGGTGTGAACTGCAGAATCAGGGTAATACATATTGAGTTTTCTTTGGCTGTTAAAAGGGGTTTTCTGGGTTCAGAGCTGAAACCGGGCATATCCCCATCCCACCCCATCAAGCCCCCCTGATATGAGCATCAGAGCATTTTGTGCTCCGATGCTCTCCCTTGGCCTGCGCTGAATCGCACAGTGCAAGGCCTTTTTTGCTTCCTCTTAGAACAGTGGTTCTCAACTCCAGTCCTCGGGACAAGTGGGTTTTGGAAATTTTCTTAAAAATTAAAAAAAAATGCTTCTAAAATTCTAAGCCTATAACATCCTAAAAAAATTGAATTAGATTTACAAAATGATGCAAACATGAAAGTGAACATAAGTGAAATGTAACGTAATAACTCCTTTATGATGTATCACTATCTGCCTTAAAAGCAGAGACATTCAAATTTTTCAAAATTTTCTGTAAATTTTTGATTTTTTAATAAATAAAGGTGAATTATATTGAATAAAATTTACCACTATCATGAAGTACAATGTATCACGAGAAAACAGTCTCAGAATGGTTTGGATAAGTAAAAGCATTTGGAAGTTACAGTGGGGGAAAAAAGTATTTAGTCAGCCACCAATTGTGCCAGTTCTCCCACTTAAAAAGATGAGAGAGGCCTGTAATTGACATCATAGGTAGACCTCAGCTATGAGAGACCAAATGAGAAAACAAATCCAGAAAATCATATTGTCTGATTTTTAAAGAATTTATTTGCAAATTATGGTGGAAAATAAGTATTTGGTCAATAACAAAAGTTCATCTCAATACTTTGTTATATATCCTTTGTTGGCAATGACCGAGGTCAAACGTTTTCTGTAAGTCTTCACAAGGTTGGCACACACTGTTGCTAGTATGTTGGCCCATTCCTCCATGCAGATCTCCTCTAGAGCAGTGATGTTTTGGGGCTGTCGCTGGGCAACACGGCCTTTCTACTCCCTCCAAAGGTTTTCTATGGGGTTGAGATCTGGAGACTGGCTAGGCCACTCCAGGACCTTGAAATGCTTCTTACAAAGCCACTCCTTTGTTGCCCTGGCGGTGTGCTTGGGATCATTTTCATGCTGAAAGACCCAGCCACGTTTCATTTTCAATGCCCTTGCTGATGGAAGGAGGTTTACACTCAAAATCTCACGATACACGGCCCCATTCATTCTTTCATGTACACGGATCAGTCGTCCTGGTCCCTTTGCAGAGAAACAGCCCCAAAGCATGATGTTGCCACCCACATGCTTCACAGTAGGTATGGTGTTCTTTGGATGCAACTCAGAATTCACTCTCCTCCAAACACGACGAGTTGTGTTTCTACCAAACAGTTCTACTTTGGTTTCATCTAACCATATGACATTCTCCCAGTACTCTTCTGGAACATCCAAATGCTCTCTAGCGTACTTCAGATGGGCCCCGATATGTACTGGCTTAAGCAGGGGGACACGTCTGCCACTGCAGGATCTGAGTCCGTGGCGGAGTAGTGTGTTACTGACGGTAGCCTTTGTTACGTTGGTCCCAGCTTTCTGCAGGTCATTCACTAGGTCCCCTCTGTGTGGTTCTGGGATTTTTGCTCATAGTTCTTGTGATCATTTTGACCCTACGGGGTGAGATCTTGCGTGGAGCCCCTGATCGAGGGAGATTATCAGTGGTCTTGTATGTCTGCCATTTTCTAATTATTGCTACCACAGTTGATTTCTTCACACCAAGCTGCTTGTCTATTGCATATTCAGTCTTCCCAGCCTGGTGCAGGTCTACAGTTTTGTTTCTGGTGTCCTTCGACTAGCTTTTAGGTCTTCACCATAGTGGAGTTTGGAGTGTGACTGTTTGAGGTTGTGGACAAGTGTCTTTTATACTGATAACAAGTTCAAACAGGTGCCATTACTACAGGTAATGAGTGGAGGACAGAGGAGCCTCTTAAAGAAGAAGTTACAGGTCTGTGAGAGCCAGAAATCTTGCTTGTTTGTAGGTGACCAAATACTTATTTTCCACCATAATTTGCAAATAAATTCTTTAAAAAAATCAGACAATGTGATTTTTCTAGATTTGTTTTCTCATTTTGTCCCTCATAATTGAGGTCTACCTATGATGTAAATTACAGGCCTCTCTCATCTTTTTAAGTGGGAGAACTTGCACAATTGGTGGCTGACTAAATACTTTTTTTCCCCACTATATTACCACATAAAGTGACACAACAAATTCCCAAAAAACGGCCTGGTCCTTAAGGTGAAATATGGCAAGGTCCTTAAATCAAACTTTCAGCCACAAACATGAATTGCTTTACAGCTTTTACAAAAAGTTTTACTTAAATGTTTAGATATTTAACACATAGCTGAGGATCTACTGGTAGATGTTTAAAAGGTCCTGAGTATATCACTATGACTTAGGGCTCATGCACACGAACATATTTTCTTTCCGTGTCTATTGCGTTTTTTTTTTTTTTTTTTTGCGGACCGTTTCCGGAACCATTCATTTAAATGGATCCGCAAAAAAAACTGAAGTTACTCCTGTGCATTCCGTTTCCGTATGTCTGTTCTGCAAAAAAAATTTTTTTCGTGGACCACAAAATACATAGTCATGTACACTTAAACTGACCATACAGTAGATTTTTTTTTTCAGTTTTGAAGGACAACGTCTTATATTAACGACTTGGGATTGTACTTTGGTTTTGGTATAACCTATTTATATTTTTTAAAATTTTTGATCTCTCTACAGACGTTTGTGAATGATATCCGGATTCCTGAACAAACTTATGTTATTCTGAAGCTTGAAGATAAGCTGAGATTTGGTTATGATATCCTTTTATTTGTAAAACACATTTCATGGTTACCAAATTTTAAATTACTGGTACATTTGTTAAAAACTGATTCCCAAATTACTAGAATATTTGCAGAATGAGTAATTCATTTATGTTATATAATAGCACAGTGTTCTAATAATAGCCTGCAAGGGTAGAGAGAATTTAACATTTTATTTCCCTACTCTTCTGGACCTTATGAGCAGAATACAGACTGCCATTTGTTTTTCTGTAAATTATATATTCCAGTGGTACCATTAACTTTTTGGCGGCAATATTTTTGTTTTATATTTTTCCAGATGTGTTTAGTTTCTTTCACTAATATTGCAGAAAAAATGCATTGCTGCATTTAATGCGATAACTCGATTTTCACTGTAAATTTATAGAGGTTACTTTGCGGGATGAGGAATATTTTTTAATACTATTTTAGGGTAGAAGCAAGTTCCTGCCTAATTTTATATTATTTTTTTTTGTGGGAGGGGAGTCCATTAATAGGAAAATTGGCAATTCTCCAATCATCATTGTCATGCTGTATTAAAAGACTCTCAGAGGCTACTTTTGGGTAGAGTGTTGACTGATAGACATGCCTCTACAACACACTTGAAGACATTTTGCCCAGTTAACAGACTTTGACATGACATCATTAGACTGAGCGAATCCGAGCAAATCCTTTTTAACTAATTTCCTGCCATCTATGTCTCCTAGCAGTTAGGAGGTTATGGAGGCACTGTTTAAGTGAGAGCACATGTCAATAGGCTTTTGATGGTCCAGACAGACCACCAGTACAGAGAACAGTTTAATCCACCATGTAGACACCGATGGCACCGTCATTACACACCACTGTCTGGTGTTGAGTGCTTCAGTTCTTAAATGGGTTATTCAGAGATTGATAATCACTGGTTATTCAGTGATTGAGCACACTGGGCTGATGTGGGGTCTGATGGGGCACAATGGGCTGATGTGGGGTCTGATGGGGCACAATGGGCTGATGTGGGGTCTGATGGGGCATAATGGGCTGATCTGAGGTCTGATGGGCACAATGGGCTGATCTGAGGTCTGATGGGGTATAGTGGGCTGATGTGAGGTCTGGTGGGGGCACAGTGGGCTGATGTGAGGTCTGATGGGGGCACAGTAGGTTTTTTTTATTTGTTTATATTTTTAATAACATAAAATCGAGATTTAAATCGTGAATCGTCCAAAATTTTTAAAAAATCGAGATTTTTTTTTTGGCCATATCGCCCAGCTCTATGACGACATTTCAATTACAACTTTTAGGGTTTGTCTCTACCAGCTTTGCACATCTAGAGGCTGAAATGTTTGCTCATTCTTCTTTGCAAAATAGCTCAAGCTCATTCAGTTTGGATGGAGAGCATCTGTGAACAGCAAATGTTAAGTCTTGTCACAGTTTCTTAATGGGATTTAGGTCTGGTCTTTGGGCAATTCGAACACATAACTATGCTTTGATCTAAACCATTCCATTGTAGTTCTAGCTGTATGTTTAAGGTCATTGTCCTGCTGGAAGATGAACCTCGGCCTCAGTCTCAAGTCTTTTGCAGCCCCTACCAAGTTTTCCTTCAGGATTGCCGTGTATTTAGCCCCATCCATCTTCCCATCAATTCTGACCAACTCTGACCAGCTTCCCTGTCCCTCCCCACAGCATCCATCCCCACAGTATGATGCTGTCACCACCATTTTCATTGGTGATAATGTATTCAGGGTGATGTGCAGTGTTATTTTTCCGCCACACATCAGTGAACATTTATCAAAACTGGTGTAAAGGAAACCTAGCATAGTTACCCATAGAAACCAATCAGATTCTACCTTTCAATTTTGAGAGCTCCTTAGGAAAATGAAAGGTGGAATCTGATTGGTTGCTATAGGCAACTAAGCCAGTTTTTCTTTACACCAGTTTTTATAAATCCCCTTCATAGTGTTTTGTATATAGGCCAAAAAGTTTGGTCTCATCTGACCAGAGCACCTTGTTCCACATGTTTGTTGTGTCCCTTACATGGCTTGTTGCAAACATGACTTATGGCTTGCTTTCAAAAATGGCTTTCTTCTTGCGCTCTTCCATAAAGGGCAGATTAGTGGAGTACACGACTAATAGTTATCCTGTGGACAGATTCTCCCACCTGAGCTATGGATCTCTACAATTTCTCCAGAGTGACCATAGTCCTCTTGGCTGCTTCTCTAATTAGTGCTATCCTTTAGATGAACGGCCATGTCTTGGTAGTTTTACATTTGTGCCATATTTGTTCCATTTTTGGATGATGGATTGAACACTGCTCCATGAGATGTTCAGAGCTTAGGATATTTTTGTAACCTAACCTTACTTTACACTTCTCCACAACTTTATCCCTGACCTGTCTGGTGTGCTCCTTTGTTGTCATTATTCTGTGTGATCACTAGTGTTCTCTAACAAACCTCTGAGGCCTTCACAGAACAGCTGTAGTTATATGGAGAATAGATTATACACAGGTGGGCTCTGTTAACTAATTTGTGGGTGTAACATGAAAAAAGTGGAAAAATTCAAGGGGGTATGAATACTTTTTCAAGGCACTATATTTATTTATGTGTGTGTTTGTTTATTTCATTTTTTCACTCCATGCTTTGGAAAATATGTAACTTTTTGCAAGTTGTACTTTTTATATTCGCCATTTAACATTCTATACGTTGTAAAATCTCCAAAGGGTAGAATTGGGGGAAAAAATGCACGTGCGCCGTTGTTTTATTGGCTTTGTTGTTACGACTTTCACTGTGTAGTAAAAATGGCACATTCTCTTTATTTTGCAGGTCAGTACGATTACAATGTTACAAAATGTATATAGTTTTTTATATGTTCTAATACTTACATTTTTTTAATTGTTTGCATTGCCACATTCTGACACGTAACTTTTTAAAATATTTTCCTCTTCTCAGCTGTGTAAGGACCCTTTTGTTGTTGAGTGATCTGTATTTTTTATTGATACCATTTTTGGATATGCATGACTTTTTGATTTTTTTTTTTTATTCAGTTTTTTTGGTTGCAAAGTGACAAAAAAGTCGATTTGTCTAGCGATTTTTTTTTTTTTTTGTTTCATTATGGTATGAATACTTAAAAATTTTGACGTTCCCACATGGCAATGCTTTTTTTGTTTATTTTTAAAATGTTTCAGTTTTTTAAAACATTCCAGTTTAATGGATAACCTAAAAAAAAAACATTAAATATAGTAGAATTATCACTTTCAGAACTAGAGAAGAAGATTTGGATTTATGTCAGGGAAAGACCAAGAAAGAAGCTCAGAAGGTTCAGATCATCTGGTCTTTCTCTTTTTTTTTTGTCTTGATTCTCAGCCTGGTTACATTATCACCTATAGTATCGCACAAAAGTGAGTACACCTCTCACGTTTTTGTAAATATTTTATTATATCTTTTCATGGGACAACACTGAAGATATGACACTCTGATACAATGTAAAGTCAGTGTACAGCTTGTACATTGTAACAGTGTAAATTTGGTGTGCCCTCAAAATAACTCAACACACAACCATTAATGTCTAAACCGCTGGCAACAAAATTATTACACCACAAAATTATTACACCCACTTCCATAATGGAAGTGCTCATTAGTATTCACTCCATAAGACGCTGGGACATTTTCCCCCACCTTGGGGGAAAAAATGCTCTTATGGGGCCAAAAATACAGTATTTGGTTCAGATGGTGTCAAGCGTGTGTGTGAGGAGTACAAAGACAAGTGTGTCTACAGTCAAGCATGGTGGTAAGAGTGTCATGGTTTGGGGCTTCATGAGTGCTGCCGGTGGTGGGCAGCTACAGTTCATTGAGGAAACCATGAATGCCGACATGTACTGTGACATACTGAAGCAGAGCATGGTCCCCTCCCTTTGTAAACTGGGCCGCAGGGAAGTATTCCAACATGATAATGACCCCAAACACACCTCCAAGACGACCACTGACTTGCTAAAGAAACTGAGGGTAAAGGTGCTGGACTGGCCAAGCATTTCTCCAGACCTAAACCCTACTGAGCATCTGTGGGGCCTTCTCAAATGGAAGGTGGAGGAGAGCAAGGTCTCTAGCATCCACCAGCTCCATGATGTCTTCATGGAGGAGTGGAAGAGGATTCCAGTGGCAACATGTGAAGCGCTAGTAAAATCCATGCCACACAAAATATTGACACTTTGGGCACAATTTGGCGATTTTCACTTAGGGGTTTACTCACTTTTGTTTCCAGCATTTTAGACATTAATGGCTGTGTGTTGAACTATTTTGAGGACACACCAAATTTACATGGTTATACAAGCTGTACACTGACTTCTTTACATTGTATCAAAGTGTCATATCTTCACTGTTGTTCCATGAAAAGATATAATATAAAAAATGTGAGGGGTGTACTCACTTTTGTGAGATACTCTATGGAGCAGAGGCGACAAAAGGTGTAATAAAACATTAAAACCTATTCTAAATTGCATTTAATTAACTTTTATAATATATTTTTCCTTTAAAAATAGGCACCTGATGTTCGGGTGCCTATAGCTCTTTAGAATGTGTACACAAGGCTAAAACCTTGTCTGTACTGATGGGTATGCGAGGTATTAGCAGAGCACAGGCATATTGCTCCTCTTGCCTATGTCTGCTCCCTTAAAGACTGACCTCCTGCTTGTGCATCGCTCACTGCATCCCCACAATGGGATCTGCACACTCATACTCTGCTAACATGTCAGTAGTGGACAGGGGGGGTCTATATTAAATTTTGTTATTGGGACCTATGAGATCTGTGTATGCCTCCTGCATTGAGTTGATATGCCTTCATGAATAAAAGCTTTAGCACTCATTGCTTTGTGACAAGATGCATTCTGATCTTGAAAAATGACTTAATCACCAATCCTTATTAACTATTATTCGAAAAAGAAAAATGTCCAAAGTTTGTATGTATATTTCTACATCTCTACAGTATACTGACCACTGAGGTGATAATTTATTTTCCAGTTGGTCCATTACCTGAGATGCCACCCCATATCATAAATGAGTAGAGCAATGTCATCTTTATATGTTTTTTTAGAATGGCACCAGACAAAAGTACCTGCATCATCATCTTAGCATGCAGATTTTTTATTCTTTACTGAATATCACTTTCATCCAATTATCACACTCCATGGTTGGCTCTCTTTATCTCACTGGGATATGGCTTTTGTATATGCAAATCCTATTTCATGCAACATTAAAAATGCTTGTCTGTTGGCAGCACGTCACCCTATGTAGATAAGTGAAAACTGTATGGGAAGAAACATTCATATTACTGATTGTTCTTCCCCATACTAACGATAATTATATGTATTTGCAGGTAAAGGCTTGTTTACATCTGCGTTAGAGGCTCCGTTCGTCGAAAAAAGCTCTGCATGCAAACTGTTTGTCTGGTAAAAATCAGGTTCCTGAATGGAAATAGAATGGGATCTGTTGTAGTCAATGGAGTCTGTTTAGCTCCGTTTGTATCAGTTGTGTGTCAAATCCGGCACTTTTGTTTTTTTCATTCTTCTGTTCAACTAACAGAGCATAACAATGAAAATAATTATCGGTGATGTGTTATTGTCGATTGGCTTTTGTAAGGAGGCAGTATATCTGCCTGTATAAAAGGACCATTAAAGAGGACCTTTCACTGCTCCTGAAATGTATGTTTTACTAGCTACTTGCATTCCCCATGTAATAATAATTCTGAAGCATTATGGCATTATGGACAAGGACAGGACTGTTTTATTATGGGTTGAACGTTCTGCTCCGCAGAAAAGGCAGAGGGCACATGGCCGGTGTCTTTTTTTTTTTTTTTGCAGATCCACAATTTGTGGGCCGCAAAAAAGGCTACAGCCGTGTGCATGATCCCTAAGCATGGATGTAGCTTCTGGTTCTTTTCTTTCCTTTTTCACTCTTCCACTTGGGAGACTGCATGCTGTGAGAAGAATGGGGGGCAGTAGTGAGTGATGTCTTAGTATGGCATTCACATCACCCATATTCAGAAGGTATTGCTGGAGAAAATATTTTTAAAGACTTACAGAGAAATTGAAAAATTGATAGTTGTATGGGAACCAGAGATTTCAAATTTCTGAAAAACTAAGCTCTATCCCTTGCAGAGATGATTCAATGACACAGTATTTCAGTTGTTATGTCCTTAATACAAATATATACATACCAACCTTTTCACTGTAGTACGTGGAGAATTGAAGGTCCCGGAAGAGGCTCTAAAGGTAATGATGTTTGTTATGAATCATCTTTGATCCCATAAGAGTTATACCTTATTTGTGTAATTTGTTATAAATTGTATTGTATCATAAATGTATTACATTTTATATTTTGTATAAATCCAGACCAGACCCCACTACGCATTCCTGCTAATTACATTTCTAGGAAGACAAAAATGTCCCTGTGACCTGGATGCAAAAGAACGGATATGTCTTTCCAAACTATTCTTCCCCAATCGCACGTGATGGTGGTTTCAGCCTTGGGAACCCAAGAATGAAATATTGCTTCCAATTAATCATATGCATGTTTGTTATCCCTTTTATTGGTAAAAATATGATTGCAAAGGTGCTTGTCATATTATCTTTGTAGTATATGTCTACCAAAAGTTATGGCACAATCTAAAATTGTCATAGCTGGTGACTTTGTGCATATGATTATCCAGCCTCTAGTCATAGTTACATAGTTAATACAGTTGAAAAAAGACATAAGGCCATGAAGTTCAACCAAGGGATAGGTGGGGACGTGAACCCCAGAAGGAAGTGAGACTCAGATATCTACACGTTTTCATAAGCATTAATGTTGTTTACTTTCAAGAATTCATCTGGACCTTTTTAAAACTGTCCACTGTTCCTGCTGTGACCACGTCCTGATGAAGTCTATTCCACAGATTCACAGTTCTTACAGTAAAGAAGATTTGTGCTTCTGGAGACTGAACTTTTTCTTCTCCAGTTGGAGGCAGTGCCCCCTTGTCTTTTTGTCTTTTGATGGCATTTGACATGGAACAGTTTTTCACTGTATTATTTGTATGACCCATTTATATATTTGTATAGGTTAACCATGTCTCCCCTTCGACGTCTCTTCTCAAGACTAAATAAATGTAATTCTTTTAATCTTTCTTCATAGCGAAGACCCTCCAGGCCCCTTATCAGTTTAGTCCCTCTCCTCTGTACTTTTAACAGCTTCAGTACGTCCTTTCAATGGACTGGTGCCCAGAACTGAACTGCATATTCCAGATGAGGCCATACCAATGCTTTGTAAAGTGGTAATATTATATCCCTGCCATGTGAGTCCATGCATCGTTTAATGCATGACAATATCCTGGTGGCCTTAGAAGCAGCTGATTGACATTGTATGCTGTTATTTAATCTACAATCTACAAGGACACCCAAATCCTTCTCTACAAGTGACTCCCCCAGTGTTACATCCCCTAGGACATATGATGCACAGAGATTATTACTACCCAGATGCATAACTTTACATTTATCCACATTGAACCTCATTTGCCAAGTTGATGCACAATCACTCAGAGTGTTCAAGTCAGCTTGTAGTTTATGGACATCTTCCATAGACTGTACAGTACTACATAGCTTAGTGTCATCTGCAAAAATAGAAATGGTGCTATTAATCCTGTCCTCGATATCATTAATAAATAAATTGAATAATAGCGGACCCAGGACTGAAGCTTGGGGTACACCACTTATAACCTGGGACCATTCTGAATAGGAATCATTGACCACAACTCTCTGGACACGGTCCTTCAGCCAATTTTCAATCCAATTACAAACTATACTTTCCAAGCCTATAGTCCTTACTTTACCTATTAAACATCTCCGAGGGACTGTATCAAAAGCCTTTGAAAAATCCAGAAACATTACATCCACAGCCACCCCTCTGTCCAGGCTACTACTCACCTCCTCATAAAAACAAATCAGGTTAGTTTGACAACTTCTGTCCTTGGTAAACCCATGTTGGTTATCACTTTTATAATATTTACAGTCACATACTCTTGTATATAGTCCCTTCAAACATTTTTCCCACAACAGAAGTTAAACTAACTGGTCTATAATACCTGTAGAGGACCTAGATCCTTTTTTGAATATGGGCACCAGATTTGCCTTGCGCCAGTCACTCGGCACTGTACCAGTACCTCGAGAATCTTTAAAAATTATAAACAGGGGCACATCAGTTATCTGAGCTCTTTAAGCACTCTTGTGTGTAATCCATCTGGACCTGGAGTCTTGTTCACATTCGCTTTATTTAACTTAGCTTGGACCATATCTACAGTTAGCCAATTGAGTATATTACTGTACTACCAGCCCCAGCACCACAGATATCAGCTCCTTTCTCTTTTGTATATACAGAGCAAAAAAAAAATAGTAACTCTGCCTTTTCTTTATCTTTAGTGACTAACCCCTCAGACTTGTATTTTTTAAATGCCCTTTTTTGTCTTTTATTGCCCTTTTTACAGTAGCTGTAAGCCATGGGGGGTTTAATTTTTGCCGTTTATATTTGTTACCTAGAAGAATACATTTTTTAGTGCAATTACTCAGTGTTGATTTAAAATTACCAAAGTGGGGGGGGGGGGCTACTAAGTGAGCCAGTCATAGTCCACATAAAAATGTCACATGACATACACACAGGGTCAGATCCTGGCATGGATCACTCACCAATCTAATTGGTATGTGATATTTTTTTTTTTCAATACTTTTTGTTGATGTACTGTTTGAATGTCTGTCGGTCTCTTTTTTTAGGACATTTTAAGCACTGTACCTTTTGTATTTTAAATTCTAAATTTAACCTTCTAACCTTCTAAAATTTTTAAAATCCTCCCAAAAATATCACTTTTTTTATTGTAGATTTTTAATATGTGTCTGAAGTAAATCTTCTTGGCGCACAACTCATGGGACATTATTGCATTTTATACCCCTTAGTGACATAATTAATTTTAGCCTTAAAGGCCAATAATATTTTCCCCCTTTATGTTCCAGCACTCATAACTTTTAAATTTTTTTCTTAAAAAAAGTTTTTTTTTTCTTTTGCAGGATTAGTTGTACGGTAGGTTTTTTAGAAACCATTTTGGGGTATATATAGTGTAGTAAATATTGTATATTTTATTTTTAGGGGTTAAAAAAAAAGCAGTTTTAACATTATTTTATGGAATTTATTTATAGCGTTCACTGTGTGGTATAAATAGCATAACTTTATTATGGAAGTCATTTCAATGATCATAATGCCAAATTTGTATATATTTTTTATTTTTCCTTTCCTCCTGCAGGCTGTCAGTTCCCCAACTACCTTCCTCCCTCTACAGACTGGTTTTATGGTGTTTATTCCCATTTTCTAACTGTAATATCTCTTGCTTATGTTGTGCTAATTCTGTCATTCTTGTATCAAAGGCTGGAATGCCAGCTTTCAAACAAGACCAGGCCATTGTCTGTAGCTTCTACCATTTCAAGAGATATGAACAGCTAAAACAGACACCCCCTCCTTCCTCTTCTGCTTGAGCTCAATGATTCAAATGATTGTCCTATAAAAATATTCTACAGTTTTCAAACCAGCATCTGGACCTGAATACTTTTGTAATTGTATTTCATTAAATAATAGTATAAATAGAATACCCATTTACCCAAGTTATTCAATAAAATGTATCTGTATAGCGCCACTTGCTGTTTGTTTTGTTATTTCTTTGTCCTGCTCACTGAGAAGGCTGCACATGCTCAATTTCATCCTTCAACTACCTCCTGAGCTGTGATAGGGAGAGCTGAGACACGCCCCCTTAGCTGCAGCAGAAAAGACACTCCCCTTGTGCTGCCAACTTGATATAAATCTAGCAGAGAAATTAATGGGGAGATGTCTGGATCCATGTGAGGTACAGGTCTGGTCCTAGCTTTGTTAGAAAGATATTGTCATGTACTATATGATGTCTGATTTTCATTTTTTACATGAGCCATGGGATAACCCCCTTAAGTACTTTTCCCAAAGCCCAAACTGAACTCAGGAGAAAACTGTTAAGTGGTTAATAAGTACATTCTTTTCTGCTCTAAAGGTGCCCACACCCTCTAAGTACCGCTTTGCAGTGTTACCATTAAAGGCCAGTGTGCTAGAATGCATTGTATGTCTGTGACTGCTGATGTGTTTGTAACCTGGTCTCCGTGCATTGGTAACATGGCTGTAATCACAGGTGGTGGCAGCGTTGTACGTGTGGATATTCTTGTGGGTCACTTCACTTGTTTGTAGCCTAATACGTTAGGCGAGTGTAAAAGCAAATATGGAAGTAGAGTACCCCCTTACAGTCACGTCCAAGGTCACAGTTGCAATGAATGATAGAATGCCTCCCCTCTTTGGCCTGTTTTGTTTGTAACAAAATTACTATTATTTTTTTAATTTTCCTTTGATCTTATTTATTTCCTCTGTGATTCTGCATTTCCATGTTTTGTAGCATGAAAAATTTACAAGTCAGCTCCAGTTTTCACAAAAGCCTTTTGAATCGGAGGGATCAAAATCGAAAGGAATTGATGCAAAGATAAATCTTTCTGCCGAAGCACATCAAAGATCATTAGACCCACCTAGATCTGAAGAAAAAGTGTCAGGTATGTTAAGTGCCTACTTGCTTAGTGCTGTACCGTTAACATTTCTGAATGCAGAGAGTAGTGCACAGGAGCTGTGCCCTCACAATCACTTGCAGATGCCAGCTGTTTATACACCTCATATCTGCACTGCACCTGTGGTTGTAACCCCTGGATACAAGCAGTGTATAATGTGAATCAAGACGGCAAAGGAGGCATTATGGACAATTACAATGCATTAGTAAGTGCCTAGTATTAACTGTCTACATGATAAATACCATTTGCTGAAGTGAAACAACCCCTTTAAAGGGAACCAGACACCATGAAATGCAGTGCAATCTACAGGCAGCATTTTACAGAAACGCTGAATTTGTAATTTTAGACCTTTAACTCTCTGCTCGGTATGATCTCAACACGGCCCATTTCACGATTGTCAGTAACTTATAGCATTCTCTGTGACACCAAGGCTGGACTGGGTCAGAAATTCAGCTCTGGCATTTTAAAGCATATAGGGTCACTCCAAGATGAAGGCTTCACAGAAACACGTCAGGGTTGGCACCATCCCAGTAGGAGAGGACATTCATGTGAATATTCTTTAGCTCTCTGTGCATTTCTGGTTATCTTTCTAGTACATGCTGATTGCTAGTTATATTCACAACTAGTTCCTTTACATAATATCTGTGGAATGTTTACACAGGTCAGTGATTGGGAACTAGTGTTTTTCATTCCCAGTCTGATAGATAGAGATAGATGGAAAGATATATAGACATTGGATAGAGGGAGAGACTACACCCACAAGCATGTAGAATTGTAGAAGACTTCCTCCTTCTATTCTGACTGCCACTGGGGAAAGATATGTAGTTGCACAAACAGGGCACAGATTACAGATCAGTGAATACCACTGGAGGATAGTTCTGCTGCACAGAGCACCCACTGCAATACCCCCTTTATTTTTGTGTAGAAAAATAAAACAATCCTTGTTGCCTCCAAGACCAGTCTCCTATGCGCTGGTATGGCATTATCACTCTTCCCTCAGTATGCCTTCACTTTTCCCTAATGTGCCACCAATCTCTCTGCCCCTAATGCAACTCTGCCCCAAATACCACCACTCTGCCCCTCTGAATGCCACCACTATTCCTCCAATCATGCTCCCCCCCCACTTCACCAGTGTAACACCACTCTGCCATTAATGCCCCTGTCTCACATTAGTCAGTAGAGAGATATCCTACTTTGTAACTGGATGAGTGTGATGACACAAGTGAAATGCAGGATATGGCTCTAATGACTGACTAAGTGTGGGAGCCTCAGTCACTACTGTGGCTGCAGCACACACTCAGACAGCACACTTCTGCTTGCTGTGCCATAGAAAAGGTGCATTCCCAAGCATCTGTCTAGGCCTTACACCGGAAGGAGACCTGAGAGCCGGTTAGCCGAACATCTGGCACCCCCCACATAATGTCTCTCTGTTAGAAAGTTGTAGCGCAGTCTGACTTGCCCCCACGACAGACGGGGGCCCCATGCATTTGCATGGTTTGCTGAAAGACTTCCACTGAGTGCACAGTGTGCCCTGTGTTTTGCTCCAGATAAAAGTCAGCTGTTGCGTCAAAAAGATTAGAATGGCTCAATGAGGACACCAGTCCATCTAGCATTTGCCAGAAATGCAAGATGGGCAGTCCGGCCCTGAAAGGCACCCATATACATTAGTCTTTGGGTGATCAAAAAATGTCCGATTTCAAATAAAACGATTGTTTCTTAGGAAAAATTTAACAATGATGAATGATCGTTTCAACCAACTGATGACAGAGAATCTAGGTTATTATCCACACTAGTCGACACTCCGTTTTTCTTGTTATGCTGTGATCTTGCCTAGGGAAAGTATCCCAAACTGAATAGTACGAAAAGATCAGCACTCTCTTTCATGCCGTTCTTGTGAGCTTATTTACAACATCAATGTAAATACAGGTCACTTGTTTTGACTGAGACACAAGCCATTTTCAAATATACATATCGCTAGCATAAAGTAAAATCAGTTAAATAGCACTTCTGACACTTATTGATGACATCACATTACCATAGTTACTATCATGCAAAAACTATGTCCATGAATGAGTTCATAGTATTGATCTCTTCCATAAACTAAGGACGAAAGAATCCAAGGACGAAGGATTCTAATTCAATATTGTATCTTTTAATGTAGTATTACGACATAAATGTAATGTGTTTTACAATAAAATTTACACCATAGTAGTAAATGAACTACACCATATTAGCAAAAGAAAAAGATTAAAAAGTAAAATAAAACTCATTCATATTCATGGTTTAGATCTGTAGATTCCAAAGTTTGGAGCCTAGGGATGCAAAAAGCCTCTCTCTCTTATGTCTGCAACAATCAAAATGATAGGGGACTGGAGGAGCCGATTCTTTTGTCTAATTGTGGACTTATGTTTAGAAAATCTGTCTTTCTTAAGTGTAGAAGTCTCAACCACGTTTGACAAGCCACACACGTATAAAATCCTCAAATTGGGAACGTTTTGCCCATATGTAGGTGAGAGAAGGTTTCATCTTTGACACTCAAACAGTGGATACATACAAGGGAAAGTTCCCATTTTTAAAGTGGGCAACAGAAACTGTCTCACTCCCCCCCCTCCCCCTCCCCCTTTTCACTTCCCATGTCCACCCTAATGTTACTGGATCTTTTATAGCATATTAGTGGGAGATTCTGGAATTCTGCAATTTGTGGATAAAATGTGTCCAAATACCCCAGTGGGTAAACAGTGTCTCTGATTTTACTAACCCATGGGTGATCTTAACAACAAAAGGGATACAAGGTTTTTGATTTGAAATTTATTGGGTATTGGATCCCTTTCTCTTTGCACATTTAATACTGTAAATCTTTCCGATAACCTTGTTCCTTGAATTTTGTTGCCATCATATCTAATCTCCTTTTCCTTATAAATGTTTGTATGAGTAAATATAGGGGACAGAAAGCCTTCTCATGGTATAGTAGGAGATTTAACTCCATGTCAGGAATCCATCTGGCGAAAGGGTTTAAATCATGTTAAAAATGTGAAGTATGAAATGATAGTGATATTTGATCATTTCCCTTAACATAGTAACATAGTTTATAAGCCTGAAAAAAAGACATCTGTCCATCCAGTTCAGCCTGTTATCCAGACAAAGCTTGGTCATTTATAAATCAAGGTAAGAGAAAGGGGGAAAGGATATGTTATGTTCTCTTGGAGCCCTGGTCTGCCCATGTTTCTTGCATGTTATGTGATAATTTGGACAACACTGGATTCATGCCATGAGCAGTATCAAGGCAATTTAGTTCTGGCAGATGGGGGTCTGATTTAGCTAATTCCAGTTTCCTTAGGTAACTAAGATCCTGGAGCTTGAAGATTTGACGATTATTTTAATAAAATAAGGAGCTTTCTATGGAACTGCCGTAGGTTTGTTCAAGTCTCTCCCATGCTGTACCAGGACCCTCCTCTGAATGGACCCACATGAACAGTTCTTAATGACTTGATGGGCTTCGCATCTGAGCCTAACCAGTTGATGAGCAAGTCAAGTTCTTCCTTGGCAGTTACGGCTTTAAAGGTCAATTTCCAGGCCCTATCGTTCTCAGCACGATCATCAAACTTTGTGAGACTGTTGTTTACTATCTCCCTGTGTATCATGTATCTGGCAGACAGATATGTATGATCTCCCATTCTTTGTTGTCGGATCAACCTGTGTTGCTCATGTCACCAAGTTGTTTTGGCGCATAAGCCTGAGCTGTATCGGGACAAAATAATGTAGTGTAAGGGTTAAGCTTTCATTGAGTCTCTCGAGGATTTCATGGCTTGATGCTGGAAATTACATTGTCACTGGTAGGTGGTAGGGTTCCATGCATGTGGTACATTGGAAGTGGTACTGGCATTTGCAACTTGGAAATTTCTTTTTTTAGTGTTATATCAATGATCAGGAGGTATAGGTGATAATTGCTTTAGCACATAATCAGTAGTCTGATTAACTGAATCTTCCACATATCCTGGAAAGCAGCAGTCTAGATCATCCTTGCATAATGTTTGTTCAAGGACTATCAGTTTAGCTAAGGCAGCTGGCTTCTCACACAGCTCATTGGCGGTGGTCCCGGGTGTCAGACCCCTACCTATTAGATACAGATGACCTATCCTGAGGATAGGTCATCAGTATTAAAATCTCAGAAAAACCCATTTTAGTTTGATTGATTTGATCTAATCTCTTGCATGTGTGTGATGGAGAGTTCTGCCTTATCTTTGGAATCTCGTATTAAGGCATCTTCTCTTTGAAGTAGAATTGTTCTCTCTGCTAGCTCTGCTGAGGCATCATCGATATCAGAGTAAGGGCTCATGCACACGAACGTGTGCATTCAGTGCCCGTGCTGTGGACCGTAATTTGCGGTCCACAATGCACGGGCACTGACTGTGGGGCCGCCGCATTTGGATCACCGACCCATTCACTTGAATGGGGTCCGTGATCCGCATCTGACGGTCCGCACCGCAAAAAAGTAGTGCATGAGCTACTTTTTTGCGGTGCGGAGGCACGGCCAGAAACATCCGTGCCTCCGCTCCGCATCTCCGTGATTGGGGAACCATTGAAGTGAATGGGTCCGCGACCAGTGATGCCGGCTGCACACGGCCGGTGACCGTGTATTGCGCACCCGGCGTATGCGGGCCGCAATACGGGCACGGGTCGTGTGCATGAGCTGTTACTCAGGAATGTGATATACTTTGTGAACAGTCACCGGTTGCCATAATAGGTGGCAGATAAACAATTTAAAGCTGCTGTTATGTAGTGTTTAATGCAAAGACTTTCATATATGTGATGATGTGGTCATAGCTGCAAATTGTTTCGGTACAGTCAGGTATTTTTTGTTTATTGTTTTGAAGAGAGTTCTTTCTTTTTCTAAACTTTTTCACTGGCATAGAGACCCCAGTGGGAAATTTGGTAAATACGTTCAAATAGACCACATTTGGTGCGGCACAGGTTAAGTGGTCATTATGTTTGGACCAGTCTTACATGGACAGTGAGCTTCTGAAAATGATTTTTTTTTAAGATTAGAGCTGCCAATACCACACGAGTGGGGCCCTGGAAATATGGATTTCAAACGGTCATCTTTTTGTAGTATTGGATGTGATCTCTGAGCAACCCTCCTTAGAATCTCTTGATTTGGGTTGTAGGTCACTAATGGAGGTACTTGAGGATTTTCTTGTTTTGTATTGTAGGAGCTCATTCGTTAGTAATCTGTTGGCTCTGGCAATTTGGTTCTCCACTGTAATTAGATGGTATGGAATGGAATTTTTAAGTTCCACCACAGATTCGGTGCCAGTCCCTTTGTTTTTCATAAAAACCTTGCAGGTTTTTAATCCATCCTGGTGTGGAATATTGGAATAGATTGATTCCACATCCATGGTAGGGGACCTATTGCAGACAATTTATTTAGTAGGCTTTCCAATAACCAATGTGCCATTTATTAGTACAATCTTACATCCAAATATATAAAATACAAATAAAAAATATAAAAATGGTCATAGAATATAGTCACGGTCCCCCTAATCTTTCCTGTTGTGGAGCTCACGCAATTTCAGGAAAAGCTGGCCCCAAGCTGGGGAAGTGCCGTGCTCGGTTGTACTGTGGGTGCGGTAGACATCAAAGTTGTATTTCATCTGTACACATAAGTGGAGACAAATGGCCTAATGCAATATAAGGATCAAATATTGGGAGGCATCTTGCCTTGTAACATTGTGGCATAAAGTAAAAGTGCAGATGCGCGGTAAAGTGGACATTGTATTCCATCTATAACCCAAGGGGAAAAACATTATGTAAAGGCCACAAAAGGGGTAATGAGACTTACATGATTAACAATTAAAGGGGTATTCTCATCTTAGACAATGGGGGCATATCGCTAGGATATGCCCCCATTGTCTTATAGGTGCGGGTCCCACCGCTGGGACCCGCACCTATATCCAGAACGGAGCGGGGAGCGCTGCGCCTGGAGGACCCCGCCGGCCACCACCAGGCGCAGGTCCCCGCTCCGCTCATAGAAATGAATGGGAGCCGGGCCGTGCATGCGTGGTGCGCTCCCATTCATTTCTATGGAGCCGACGAAAGTAGCCGAGCCAGCGCTCGGCTATTTTCGGCAGCCCCATAGAAATGAATGGAGGGCGGCTGCGCATGCGCAGTGCGCCCTCATTCAGTTCGGGGGCTCCGTTCTGGATATAGGTGCGGGTCCCAGCAGTGGGACCCGCACCTATAAGACAATGGGGGCATATCCTAGCGATATACCCCCATTGTCTAAAATGAGAATAACCCTTTAACATACTAGCAGAAAAGACAACTAATATGTAGACAACTAACAACGGAAAATACGAACATTATACGATTTAATAACAAAAAAACGCACTGTAGCGAAAAAAAATGCACTATAGCGAAAAAAACGCATAAGAGACTTTTTTCCTGAATTTGCATGAGCTCCACAACAGGAAAAATTAGGGGGACTGTAACTATATTCTATGACCATTTTTATGCCATTTTTTAATATTTTTTTTTGTGTTTTATATATTTGGATGTAGGATTGTACTAATAAATGCCACATTGGAAAGCCGACCATTTTTTTTTATAAGTGTATACTATTTTAAAGCTAAACTGGTTAGCAGGTCGAGCTATATCTGGGTGAGCACTTCATATATTAATTTTTGTGTCTTGTAAATTTATTTAGTAGGCCAGCTGTGCGCTGAGCGGGCTGTATCTCTTACCATGGGTTTAAGGACAAAGAAATTTTCGCAGTAATGCGAAACAGTGCCCATGTATGAGATTGTCTCGTTGTACTTCATTTGTCTCATTTAGCTCATTATTCCTATGTACTTTGGTGTATAGATATGTGAATCTTCAGATACTGTCTTAAAAGTTGCCTGTGGAAGAGGCTTTAAGGGGTTGTGCAGCCATTTATATTGATGACCTATCCTCAGAATAGGTCATCAATATCTGATCTGCGGGCGTCTGACACCTGGGACTCACGCCAATCAGCTGTTTGAAGAGGAGGTGGCACTCCATGTGAATGCCGCTTCTTGTTCATTACACTGCACTTTGTGCACTTCACTTGAATAAAGCAGGTTCTTGTAATTACACTACGCCGCCACTCCACAGGAGACGTAGTGAAAAGACCAGAATTTGGTATTTTGAATCTAAATTGTTTCAATATTAAAATGGCGTCACTCATCATCATCTAAAGAGACAGTGTTTTCAGTTAAAGCAAAATGTGTTTACAGATGCCCAAAAATGCTGTCAAAGCCCATCACTGGGATAAATGACAAACTTTTTTGTAAAACTTTTAATTGTAAATGATTAAGTGTCTTAGAAGATAAATTGAAAACTAATTTTTGTGATGCATCTGAGAGCGTCTCTTCATTCGGGTGTCCAGTTCTCCTATAATTACGTCCTCCTCTCCTGGTGTTTCTTTTCTGTTTCATTTTCATAAAAAAGGAGCATGCTGGCCATGTATAGATTCACTCCTGGATCCAGAAAACAGGGAACTGGTTCGCCAACTTGCTTGTCTGAATGATGGTTTTGCAGCTCCTGAGGTATCTTGCCATTCATAAATATGCCCTGAGTTATAATCTTCAGTATCGTGTATATATTTTTTTGATTGTCTTGTTCAAACTTTCCTCAAATCATATAAAGCTTATCATTTTTTACTTTCAAAGATGATAGTAGATTGTCAGGTTTTAAGGAGTCACACAGTTGTACTTATGTTGCTGTTATTTTCCCTTTCGATTCCTTAATCCCTTGCTGATCTCCCATATCCCTTTTTACGGCGGTCACTTTTTAGGCTGTGCTACTGTCTTTTTACAGTTATACACTCTAAGGCCTTTATTGGTCTCCCATGCAGAGGAGAGCAGGGGCACAGCTCTCACATAAGAGTTGGCCTCATGCTCTTACAGCCCGGACCGGCAGAAGCACCATTTTGGCCGTTTAACCCCTTAGATGCTATAGTCAATAGTTACAAAGGGAGCAGACTCCCTCTGTCTCTCTCATCGGCAGCCCATGAATGAGACTGCAGGGTGCCGTTATCTGTGTACACAGGTTATGGCCTAATTAAGGCCCCAGGCATGCCTCCAGCGTGTTCTAGCAGGGTGTGCCTCTCTGTCAGTATAGCAGTAAAATAAAGTAAAATACTTTGCACTGCATCAACAGTGCAATGTATTTTAGATATAATCACAAGATCCTCTATTATACTATTAAATGGTTAACAAAAGTTTTATTAAATAAAAAATTCCAAGTAGAAAATACCTTTTTTCCGTTGAACAAACACATTTCAATAGACAAAATGTAAAAACCAAAATCTCCTACACATATTTGGTATTGCTGCATCCATAACAACCCACACTACATACACTAATTATCATGTAATTTATCCAGTACTGTGAATTCCGTAAAAAATAAAGCCAGAATTACTGCATTTTGCTTATTCGTCACAAAAATAAAAATAAATAAAGAACTATTTAAAAAGTAGTATGTATCCCAAAATGATAACATACAAGTCATCCTGCAAAAATCAAGCCCTCGCACAGCTCTTAAGTTATGGATCTTGGGCTATGGCGACGCAAAATTTTTTTTTCTTATTTAATGTGCAAAAATAGTTAAACCTAAAAAAAAGTATATTTTTTTTTATACAGTTATTACTTTATGCAGAAAAATGAACGCCTCAAAAATTATAATGTAAAAACTCTGTGGCAGTATTGCTGTTTTTCCCACTGCCCTCCCTGAAAGAGTTTATAAAAGTTAATTAGTAACTTATGTGTACTCAAAAATGGTACAGTTACAAACTACAACTTGTCCCGCAAAAACAAGGCCTCATACAGCTAGATCGAAAAATTAGTTATAGCTCTTGGAATGCAACAATGAAAACAATTGCTTGGTCATTAAGGCATCTTTATGTTGGCATCATTTTGTTAATCCAACAAAACAAAACCACACTCGGATTAAAGAGGACCTTTCACCGCTCCTGACATGCCTGTTTTAATAGCTTCATGCATTTCCCATGTAATAACAAGTCTAGAACATCTATTGTTATGTCTGTATGTTGTGCCATTCCTTTATTATTTGCACTAGAAGTTATGAATGAGTTGCTATTTGTCTTCAGTAAGGGAACAGAGGGGAGGTAACAAGTTGGGGGTGTGTCCCTGCACAGTCTGAACATGGCAGCACTGATAGGCTAGAGTCAGTCTGTGCAGGTTCACACCCCCAACTGGCCACCTCCCCTCTGTTCCTTTACTGAAGACAAATAGCAATTCATTCATAACTTCTAGTGCTAATAATAAAGGAATGGCACAACATAGAGACATAAGAATAGATGTTCCAGAATTGTTATTATGTGGGGAATGCATGAGGCTATTAAAACAGGCATGTCAGGAGTGGTGAAAGGTCCTCTTTAAGCCGTTATTCTTCTCCATAGTATAATATCCAGAACACAAACATTTTTATCCATAGTTCGAGTCAATGAAAGTGCAGTTTAAAATAAAGTTCAATGTCCAATATACTTATCAAATCTGTTGCATCAAGACGGTTCACACAGGGCAGAGAGGAAAGTCAGCCTACCAACATGCTTGCGAAGTTTTGTGAAAGGAGGTCACACCCCACTAGAGGAGGTTATGTTTCTCATATAAAAAGCCTTCTCATCACAGTATTCTTACTCAGACAGTGATGCTGCCACAATTGTCTCCTGACAGTACCAGCATACGGCTACTGCCTTATCATGCTTCCAGGCCATCATGCTAGTGACACTGATAAAGAACGCACTTTGCATATATAATTGTAAAATTAAGATACTTTATTATGATTCACAATTAAAAAGTAGGAATTAGACCTACCGGTAATTTGGTTTCCAGGAGTCCGACATGACAGCACCACATGGAGGATGTCCCCCCGCCCACTATTGGGACAGGAACACAGAGAGATTAAAAGCTCCCCCTCCACCAACACCCACCAGTGGGATCATATTTGATCAATGGAGGCTTCCCCGTATTCTGCCCATGAGGTAGAGACCGCACGGGTAGAATGTGCCTTAATCTTTTGAGGACATGGCAAACCTTGCTATTGGTAAGAGGTAGATATTGCAGACCTAATCCATCTAGCCAGAGTGGCCTTTGATGCTTTCTTTCCTTTGTTCTTACCCGCAAATTGAACAAATAAATTGTTGTCTATTCTGAAAGAACTAGAGATCTCCAGATAGGTAATAATTGTTTGTCTAACGTCTAGTTTATGGAAATCTTCCTCCTTGTTATTTTTTGGGGAGTCACAAAAGGAGGGTAGAACGATTTCCTGCTCTCTATGGAAACTGGATACTACTTTGGGCAGGAAGGTAGGATCAAGCTTAAGGATTACTCTATCATCCAGAATTTTAAGATAGGGTTCCCTTATTGTCAATGCCTGCAATTCTCCTAGCCTACGGGCTGACGTTATGGCTACTAGGAATATGGTTTTTTGAGTCAGCAAACTAAGTGAAGCATCTTGAATAGGTTCAAAGGGCTGTTTTATTAAAGCGTTAAGGACTGTTGTTAGATCCCAGGGAGGTACTGTGGACTTTAGCGTAGGTCTGATTCTAGACGTAGCTTTTATGAACCTATTAACCCATCTATTTTCCGCTACGGAGTAATCCAGAAACCAGCTTAGGGCTGATACCTGCACTTTTAGAGTGTTTGGCCTTAGTCCTTTATCGAACCCATCCTGAAGGAACTCCAGAATTATAGGAATCTCAGCGTGTAAAGGGTCAAGATCTTTCAAGGCAGACCAGGAACAAAATTTTTTCCAGACTTTGCCATAAATTGCTGAAGTGACTGGCTTGTGACTTTTTTGTAGAGTGGCTATAAACCTTTCTTCCTCAGGAGGGCCGATTCAGGATCCAAGCCGTTAGATTTAGGCTACTTTCACATTAGCGTTATGGAATTCCGGTATTGAGTTCCGTCATAGGGGCTCAATACCGGAATAAAACGCTTCCGTTTTGTCCCCATTCATTGTCAATGGGGACAAAACTGAACTGAAGACAACGGAATGCTCCTGAAAGCATTCCGTTCAGTCTTCAGACCGGAGAACAAACCGCAACATGTTGCGGTTTGCTCTCCGTACTAGTTATCCGCACCTAAACGGATCCGGAATGACCCCCAATGCAAGTCAATGGGGAAGGATCCGTTTGGTGTGGACACACTTGTAAACGGATCCGTCCTCCATTGACTTTCAATAGAGGTTATTCCGGATCCGTTTAAACGCTAATACAACCGGATCCGGAATTACGGATCCACAAGGTTGTATTACTCAGTACGGATCCGGCGGGTGAAGGGACCCGCCGGATCCGTACTAACGCTAGTGTGGAAGTAGCCTTAGTCGGTCGAGGTTCTGGTTCCAGATCGGGCCCTGAGATAACAAGTCTGGTCTTTGAGGAAGAGATGTAGGAACGTCTGAAGCTAGAGAGGTCAGGACTGGAAACCAGGCTTGTTTTGGCCAAAATGGAGTTATTAGTATCAACGTTGCAGGTTCTGCTCTGATCTTCCTGAGTACCGCTGGTATGAGCGGAAAAGGAGGAAAAGCGTAGGCCATCTTCATATTCCAGGAAAGAGACAGGGCATCCACCCCTGTAGGATGGTCCCAGGGGTTTAGAGAGAAGGAGTCCACCTGCGCGTTTCTCCTGGAGGCAAAGAGGTCTACGTCCGGGACTCCCCATTTCTTTACTAGGTCCCTGAATACTTCTTTGTTCAGCGCCCACTCGTTCGGATCCAGGCGATGTCTGCTGAGAAAGTCCGCTGTTTGATTTTCTGACCCCTTCAGATGGAGCGCTGTTATTGATGGAACATTCTGCTCTGCCCAAGAAAATATGCTGTGAGCCAGGTTCTGCAAGTGATGGTATTTTGTTCCCCCTTGGTGCTTGAGGAAGGCCACCTTTGTCATGTTGTCCGAAAAAACCTTTACATGCCGTTTTTTTAGGACATAACGACTTCTTTGCAGCGCCTCCCAAACTGCTCGAAGTTCCCGGTAATTCGAGGACATCTGACTTATTTCCTTGCACCAGGTCCCCTGAAGGTGGAGATCTCCTACTTTGGCCCCCCAACCTTTTTGGCTGGCGTCCGACGTTAGGATCACGTATGGATAGGGAGACCAGGGCACTCCTTGTATCAAGTTGTATCTCACCAACTACCATGACAGCGAATTTCGGGCTGTTTCCGTGATCTTGACTTTCTGGTTTAGGGACCAAGGATCCCCGTCCCAGGATGTTAGGATCATCTTCTGGAGAGGTCTGGAATGGTGTTGACTCCATGGAACCGTCCTGATGCAGGCTGTCATTAGGCCTAAGATACTCATCGCCTCTCTTACAGTACAGCAGGTTCTCTTTTGGAACAGAGCTACTTTTGACAGCAAGTTTTGCAGCCTGTTTTCTGGGAGAAAGGACATTTGTAAACTGGAATCCAGCACCGTCCCTAGGAAAACTTTCCTGGTATCGGGGCCCAGATCTGACTTTTTTAGATTGATGAACCAACCTAGATTCTGGAGAAGCTTGATTGTGACCTGTGTGTGATGGAGTAAAGACTGGGCAGAATCCGCTATCAGCAGAAAATCGTCTAGATACGGTATTATCTTTATTCCCTGAAGTCTGAGGAAGGCAACGATCTCCACCACCAGCTTTGTAAACGTCCTTGGGGCCGAGGAGATCCCGAATAGGAGGCACTGAAACTGATAGTGAAGAGTCCTGCCTCCTTCCTTGACCGCAAATCTTAAATATTTTTGGAAGTCTTGGTGAATTGGCACATGGTAATATGCATCTTTGAGATCCAAAGTGCACATAACCGCTCCCTGAGGTATAAGAGGAATCGTGGACCTGATCGATTCCATCTTGAACCTCCGATATTTTATAAATTTGTTCAGGAACTTCAGATTTATTATAGTTCTGTAAGACCCATCCGGTTTCTTCACCAAGAAGAGTCTTGAATAATAACCCTGACCCAAGTTACTGCACCCAGGTATTTTAATTTTTCCACGTCTGCTAACAAATTTATCTGAGATATATTTTCTCCTTGTTAGCAGAAATTTTTGCGGAGGACGAGAAATTCTATTTTGTAGCCCGATTGAATTGTGCTTATGGCCCAGGGATTTTGTGTTACTCTGAGCCACTCTGGGAGGAAGTGAGTAAGTCTTCCTCCAACAGGGCTGGCGTCATTGTTTACCCTGGGAGGTATTTGGGTTGAGTAGAAACCCCCTTCCTTTACCTCCCTTAGGGTAGGACCATCTGCCGGATTTTCCTTTGTCTTTGAAAGTCTGGCCTTTTTGTTGGAAGTTCTTACGAAAAAACTGAGACCTTCTAGGTCTGTCTTCCGGGAAGCCCTTCTTTTTGTCGGACGCTTTTTCCAGTATGTGATCAAGAACTGGCCCGAACACATAGGAGCCCGAGAAGGGAATGGCACAACTTATTTTTCGAGGCTATGTCTCCTGACCAATTCTTAAGCCATAAAGCCCTTCTAGCGGTATTAGAGAGGGCACCATTTTTTGCAGCGAACCTCACTGACTCTGCTGAAGAGTCCGCAATAAAGGCCGTTGCCATTTTGAGAAGTGGAATGGACTCCAGAATGTCTTCTCTTTGGTGTTCCCATTTTCAAATGATTTTCTAGTTGAGATAGCCAGAGAAGCATAGACCTGGCCACCGATGTTGCGGCGATGTTGGTGCTTACTATGGCGCCCGAGGATTCCCAAGCCTTCCTTAGCAGACCATCCGCTTTGCGATCCATGGGATCTTTAAGCTGAGATGAAACTTCAAACGGAATGGCAGTTTTTTTTAGCTACTCTTGCTACCGGAATGTCAATTTTAGGAATGTCCTCCCATAATTTGGTTTCCTGCTTATCAAAGGCAAGGCGATTTTTAAATTCCTTGGGAATGAACAATCTCTTCTCAGCTTCTTCCCATTCCTCTTCAATCATTTCTTTTAAATTAGAATTAATGGGAAAAATCTTCCTCTTCTTTGCCCTCAGGCCAGCAAACATCTCGTCCTGGACGGATATTTTCTGCTGGTCCTCTTCCACATTCATGGTTTCCCGGACTGCAGACAACAGAGAATCCAGATCTTCTGAGGAGAAGCAGTATTTCCGCTGCTCGTCACAGAATGTGGAAGGGGCTGTTTCGTCATCATCTAAATCGTCGTCTTCGTCTGACTGAGAACCTCTCAAGTCGACTTCTTCCGAATCAGACTCTAAGACGTCCCTGGGTCTTTTAACCCTAGGGATATTAGAAAGGGAAGGAGACGGAACCAGGGAAGAGACTGAAGCCTTGACCTCCTCTCTAATAATAGATCTAAGGTCAGACAGAAGAGACGGCTGTTCCTCCTTTAACAACTTTGAAATGCAATCAGCACAAAGTTTCTTTGCATAATTATCTTGCAGGCGCTTGCTGCATGTAGGGCATCTTCTGGGCTTCTTTTTAGGCTGTCCTTTATGAGACGGTTCTTTCTCCCTCTAGGAGATATAACCCTCATTTAGTTACAGCACAAAGAGACGACATACCCGGGTAAGTACAACACCTACATGACCCAGGACAGGAGGCTCGGGGGACTGTTCCTTCCGCAGTGAGGGATCCATGATGTCAGGAAGCCACTGCATCCCACCGGATTAAATACCACATGGCACTTACCCCTCCTGACACTGTGCAGCTCCTCCTCTTCCTCCGGGACTCATCCGCAGAGAGTCAACCGGATTGGATGCGAGGCCGGAAAGCCAGGCCTCAAGCATCCTCCGCCACACCGACGCCAATGGGGGCCGCCATACAGGATTCTGGATCTTCTCCTTCCGTACGCTGGGCGCCGCCATCTTACTTCCGGCGCAGGCGGAAGTGACGTCACTCCTCCTCCTTGGTCCGGCCGCGCGGGAATACCGGACGCCACCATGGAAGGAGCCGCAGCGGTAGCCCAGAGCCCCCACGGGGTTGCGGCTAACCATTTTCCTCCCCGGTGCTCCACCAGGATCCACTACAGGTAGGGAGCGACACCGGGGAAAGCTAAGGGAACCCCAGGTAGAGGGTTTTAGCCTGGCGAGATAAGGGGTGGAAGGAGAGGAACTTAGCCCCCCGATCCAACCCCCGCCAGCACGGTCCAGACAGAGATATTTGCAGTGTTGACCCTTCTTCTTCAGGACCTCTGCAATTCTCCCTGGCATGCTCTCAATCAACTTCTGGACCAAATCCTGACTGATAGCAGTCCATTCTTGCACAATCAATGCTTGCATTTTGTCAGAATTTGTAGGATTTTGTTTGTCCACCCGTCTCTTGATGATTGACCACAAGTTCTCAATGGGATTAAGATCTGGGGAGTTTCCAGGCCATGGACCCAAAATCTCTATGTTTTGTTCCCTGAGCCATTTAGTTATCACCTTTGCTTTATGGCAAGGTGCTCCATCATGCTGGAAAAGGCATTGTTGATTGCCAAACTGCTCTTGGACGGTTGGGAGAAGTTGCTCTCGGAGGACATTCTGGTACCATTCTTTATTCATGGCTGTGTTTTTAGGCAAGACTGTGAGAGAGCCGATTCCCTTGGCTGAGAAGCAACCCCACACATGAATGGTTTCAGGATGCTTTACAGTTGGCATGAGACAAGACTGGTGGTAGCGCTCACCTCGTCTTCTCCGAATAAGCTGTTTTCCAGATGTCCCAAACAATCGAAAAGGGGATTCATCAGAGAAAATGACTTTACCCCAGTCCTCAGCAGTCCACTCCCTGTACCTTTTGCAGAATATCAGTCTGTCCCTGATGTTTTTTTCTGGAGAAAAGTGGCTTCTTTGCTGCCCTCCTTGAGACCAGGCCTTGCTCCATGAGTCCTCGCCTCACAGTGCGTGCAGATGCACTCACACCTGCCTGCTGCCATTCCTGAGCAAGCTCTGCACTGCTGGTAGCCCGATCCCACAGCTGAAACACTTTTAAGAGATGGTCCTGGCGCTTGCTGGTCTTTCTTGGGTGCCCTGGAGCCTTTTTGGCAACAATGGAACCTCTCTCCTTGAAGTTCTTGATGATGCAATAGATTGTTGACTGAGGTGCAATCTTTCTAGCTGCGATACTCTTCCCTGTTAGGCCATTTTTGTGCAGTGCAATGATGACTGCACGTGTTTCTTTAGAGATAACCATGGTTAACAGAAGAGAAACAATGATGCCAAGCACCAGCCTCCTTTTAAAGTGTCCAGTGGTGTCATTCATACTTAATCATGACAGATTGATCTCTAGCCCTGTCCTCATCAACACCCACACCTGTGTTAATGGAGCAATCACTGAAACGATGTTGGCTGGTCCTTTTAAGGCAGGGCTGCAATGATGTTGAAATGTGTTTTGGGGGATAAAGTTCATTTTCTAGGCAAATATTGACTTTGCAAGTAATTGCTGTTAAGCTGATCACTCTTTATAACATTCTGGAGTATATGCAAATTGCCATTATAAAAACTGAAGCAGTAGACTTTGTAAAAATTAATATTTGCATCATTCTCAAAACTTTTGGCCATGACTGTATAGTTGAAAAAAGTCCATCAAGTTCAACGAAGGTATAGGTGGGAATGGGAATTAAAGGCCATCTATCAGCAGATTTGGTGGTCATAACCATGTAAATGAGCGGTGTATAATGTAATGGAAAATGAATCAAGCCAGCAAAAGAGGGAATATGGATAATAACATTAGTTAATGGCTTGTATTAACTTTCTCTGCATGGTGAATGCCATTTGCCGAAGTGAGACAACCTCTTTAACCCCTTGAGGACCTTCGCCGTACATGTAAGGCGAAAGTCTGGTCTTTAAAGAGGTTGTCTCACTTCAGCAAATAGTATTTATTATGTAGAGAAAGTTAATGCAAGGCACTTACTAATGTATTGTGATTGTCCACATTGCCTCCTTTGCTGGCTGGATTCATTTTTCCATCACATTATACACTGCTTGTTTCCATGGTTACAACCACCCTGCAATCCATCAGTGGTGGTCGTGCTTGCAAGAGGAGACCCAAAGTTGCCTCTGTTGCCAAGGATAAATTATTTAGAGTTAACAGCCTCAGACGCTGAAAATTAGCACCTAAAATTAGAGTCTACATAAATACTTTAGAGCAGGGGTGCACAACCTGCGGCTCCCAGAGCGAAGGTTTGCGGCCCCCTTTCTCCTGGACAGAAACACAGCAGATCGCACGACAGCTGTGTTTCTGCCCGCATCGCCGCACGACAGATGATTACAGCTCCTGCTCCCGCACTGTAGCACAAGTAGTTCTGTTCCTGGATGTTAGTGAGAGCAGGGGAGACTAGGAGAAGGCAGAAGCAGTGTATCGGCACTTCTGCCTTCTCAGATAAATGAGCAGCCGGACCCTGTGCAGCATGGAGGGGGGCAGAGGAGCGCAGAGCTGCAGGGTCAGGAGACCCTGCTCAGCTCTGCCTTGTACAATGCCCCCTTTGGATTCCCCAGTTACAGTGGAAATAGTGCAAAAAAAAAAAAAAAAGTCTTGTGTCCCCAAAGGTCTTTCAGTGACCTCTTGGGGACAAATTATGCGGAAAAAATATATTAAAAAATAAGTTAAAAAATTATGAAAAAAATTAAAAACAAAAAAATATAATAAAACACAAATAAACACAAATAAAAGAAAAAAAAATATGATGTGGCAAAAATTAGAGAATTGTAGAAAATTAAAAAAAAATACAAATGAAAGAAAAAAAATTAAAAGAAAAATTGCAAAATAAGAGTGTTCACTGCCCCCTAACAGTCTTTTTATGATCCCTTGGGGGGACATTATGTGGCAAAATATATAAAAAAAAATTGAAAATGAAAAATAAAAAAATAATTAAATACAAATAAATAAATAGAGCAAAATAGTAGAGTGTTCATTGTCTCCCAACAGTCTTTTTATGACCTCTTGGGGGACATATTATGTGGCAAAAATATCTTTAAATAATAAGTAATAAACCAATTATAAAAAATTACAATAAAATACAATTAAAAGGAAAAAGTGAAAAATTAACAAAAAGTGTGAGTGTCCCCCAAAGGTCTTTTTATGACCTCTTGGAGAATATTATTTGTAGCAGAAATATATTAAAAATTAAGTTAAAAATGATAAAAAATAATAAAGAAAAAACATGTATTTAAAGAATAAGAAGCTATAGATTGAAAAAATACTTTTAAAAAATGTTTTGTACAATTTCCCTCAAATAAAACTAAAAAATAAATTATGTGGCCCTATGTGTCAAGTGAAAAATTGTTGCAAAAATGATTTTGGTAGTCCTAACAACCGTCGGGGCTGCTTCTGCCATGAGGCGAGATGAGAATCCCGCCTCAGGCTGCAGTTTTCTGTATTTTTGAGGGGGCGGCATCCAGACAGCAGTTAAACACTGCTGGTGGATGCCGCCTGTGTTCCCTGTAAGCTGCGCTCCCCCCCCCTCCCCTCCTGGAGCGCAGGGAGCTGGGTCCCATCACTCACCCACAGCTCAGCTCCCTGAGCTCCTTCCCTTCTTCAGGCCAGCAGACACTGAATGGTGAATTCAGCCTGCAGCCACAGATCGCGCCGCAAGCCTGTGTGGGCGGAGCTTGCAGCCCAGGAATCTGCATAAGCTACGCCCACAGTCATGCGGAGCCATCTTTGTCTGCAGCAAGGGAGAGAAGACTGTGAGGAACGGGACAAGGTGAGTAGGTACAGATGAGGCACAGATGGCATTTCTCCTACAAAGGGGACACAGAGGAGAGGGAATTAATACTACAAAGGGGGCACAGTGGAGAGGACATTAATACAACAAAGGGGGCCACAGAGGAGAGGGCAATAATACTACAAAGGGGGCACAGTGTGTATTACTATTACAAAGGGGGCACAGTGGGCATTACTACTAGAAAGGGGGACACAGAGGGCATTACTACTGCAAAGCGGGCACAGAGGGCATTACTACCATAAGGGGGGCACAGTGGGCATTACTACTACAAAGGTGGCACAGAGGACTTTTCTACTATAAAAAGGGGCACAGAGGGCTTTTCTACTATAACGGGGAGCACAGATGGCACTACTACTATAAAGGGGCCACAGAGGGCTTTGCCACTATAAAGGGGGCACAGAGGGCTTTGCCACTATAAAGGGGGCACAAAGAGCATTACTGCTATAAAGGGGACACAGAGGGCATTACTACTATGAAGGGGGCACAATAGGCATTATTACTATGACGAGGGCACAATAGGCCTTACTACTATGAAGGGGCACAATGGGCATTACTACTGCGCTGGGACACAGTGGGCATTACTAATGTGAAGGGGGCCCAGAGTGCATTACTACTGTGAAGGGGGCACAAAGAGGGCATAACTACTGTGAAGGATCATAACTATTATGGGGGCACACTGGGCATTACTGCTGTGAAGGCGGCACAATGGGCATTACTAGTCTGATGGGGGCACAGAGAGGGCACAACTACTGTGAGGGCCACAAAGGGAGTATTACCACTGTGAAAGGGGCTCAGATGTGTCTGTCCCTGTGTGTATCACCATGCCCACAGTGTTTCTATGTCTTGACGCAGCTGCATTAGGACGTTCTGTGTGGGGCAAGAAGAAGAAGAAGGAAGAGGAGGCAGCACCACCAGCATGGAGTCCGTGGGTGAGGCACCGGGAGGCACACTAAGGACACAGGTAACACTACCACATGATCTACACTAGTGTTATCTGTGGTTTTACGTAGGACTGCAGGTAACACTACCACATTATCAGCACTAGTGTTTTCTGTGCTGTTACACAGGACTGCAGGTAACATCTCGTATTCTGTACTCAGAGATTTATCATTGTGCTACCTGTGGTGTTACATAAGACTGCAGGGAATATCTACTATATTATCTATACTTGTACTGCCCCAGATCTGGCAGGACAGTCTTAGAGTTCGGTGGTTACTTGACTTTCATACTATTTTTTTAATTTGGGGGCGGGGCTTGGGGTGCCACTTAAATTTTTGCCTCAGGCAGCAGATGAGCTAGAATTGGCCCTGACAACCGTTACAACAGGTCGAAACACCACGTGCACTAAATCACAAAAAAAAAGTGTCTTCAGGCCTGGTTATTAAAGTGTTAACCAATAATCTCTTTCCTGCTAGTAGGGGGAAAATGCTTACTGGTTATTGCATAGCCTCTGTAACTGGCAGGGGTGGTAATAACCAATGAGCACCATCCTCTGCAGTGAAGGAAAGCGCTGATTTATGAATAGGAGGCAGGAAAGAAATGTCGCCACTTTTCCTGTAAAAATGACTTTTAACAAGTTCCTGCAGCTTGGCCCCTGAAACAGAAGATTCATACGTACCTGCTTCATGCCGCCCTGGCCCCCTCTGCCTCCATTTTCCAGTTCCTGCACCTGTCAATGACTGGTTTCAGCAGTGACACACTGCTTGTGGTCACATCACCACTGAAGCCAGTGATTGGCTGGAGAGGAGCATGTGACCAGAGCCATGCACTGCCAAGTAAAAACAGTGCAGGTAAGTATAACTCCTTGGTTTCAGGGGGCCATGCTGCAAGAACTTGTTAAAAATTCATTTTAACTGGGAAATTCCTTTAATCCCCTATTACACTGTGAGATATTCAGGTCAATTACTGGGAACAAGTCTTCATAGGAACGCTCATTCATGATAACTGGCCAGTATAATCGTGCTGCACATTTCTCTGTGTAATCAGGGATGTGCTACTGATAATCAATATAACTAAATGAAGGAGGAATGACTGTGATAGCGATCATTCCTCCCCAGTCACTTTACATTGGCCTGTGTAATAGGCCGATGCAAATGATTGCCAATCAACTTTTTTTTTTATTTGCGGCCCCTTGAAATAGAGCGATGTAACAATGCGGCCCTCAGACCAAAAAAGGTTTGCATCCCTGCTTTAGAGAGATCAAGCGCCAAACAAATCTAAGCATCAGCTGTTCAGAAGAGACTGTGAGAATTAGGTCTTTATGTTTGAATTGCTGAAAAGAAGCAGAGGAACAACAAGAAAAAGAAGAGGAGAATTGCTTGGGCCATGAAAAACAAGGAATGGACATTATACCAGTGAAAATCCGTCCTTTGGCCCGATAGTTCAAAATTTTAGATTTTTGGTTCCAAACACCATGGGGGAAATTTATCAAACTTGTAACATAGTTTAGGCCGAAAAAAGACATCTGTCCATCCAGTTCAGCATGTTATCCTGCAAGTTGATCCAGGGGAAGGCAAAAAACCCCTGTGAGGTAGAAGCCAATTTTCATCACTTTAGGGAAAAAAATTCCTTCCCGACTCCAATCAGGCAATCAGAATTACTCCCTGGATCAACGACCCATCTCTAGCAGCTATAACCTGTAATATTATTACCCTCCAGAAATTCATCCAGGCCCCTCTTGAACTCTTTTAGTGAACTTACCATCACCACCTCCTTAGGCAGAGAGTTCCATAGTCTTACTGCTCTTACCGTAAAGAATTCTCTTCTATGTTTGTGTACAAACCTTCCTTCCTCCAGATACAAAGGATGTCCACTCGTCACAGTCACAGTCCTGGGGATAAATAGATGATGGGAGAGAACTCTGTATTGACCCCTGATATATTAATACATAGCTATTAGATCTTCCCTCAGTCGTCTTCTTTCTAAAGTGAATAACTCTAATTTTGATAATCTTTCTGGGTACTGTAGTCCACCCATTCCAGTTATTACTTTAGTTGCCCTCCTCTGAAACCTCTCCAGCTCTGCTATGTCTGCCTTGTTCACAGGAGCCCAGAACTGTACACAGTACTCCATGTGTGGTCTGACTAGTGATTTGTAAAGTGGCAGGACTATGTTCTCATCACGGGCATCTATGCCCCTTTTGATGCAACCCATTATCTTATTGGCCTTGGCAGCAGCTGTCTGACACTGGTTTCTACAGCTTAGTTTGCTGTGTAAAGTAGAACTGGCTTAGTTGCCCATATCAACCAATCAGATTCCACCTTTCATTTTCCAGAGGAGCTGTCAAAAATGAAAAGTGGAATCTGATTGGTTGCTGTGGGCAACAAAGCCAGTTCTACTTTACACCAGTTTGATAAATGACCCCAATAGTTTGTACAGCTGAAAAAGACCCCTGTCCATCCAGCTCAGTCTGTTATCCAGAGGAAGGCAACGCGCCCCCCCCCCCCCCATCCGTGAGGTAGAAACCAATTTTCCTCATTTCAGGAGAAATTTCTCCCCGACTCTAATCAGCTAATCAGAATACTCCCTGGATCAATGACCCTTCTCCAGAAATCTAATGTTGAGGTGGACTTAAACCTGTCCTTTCTGGAATTCAGTCAGTCATTCCGAATTGTTTTGAACACGGGTGCGCACAATAATTAAGGACAAAACACAGACTTATGATTCCAGTATTAAGTCCTTTGGCCGTGCTTTTGTGGCAAAATCATTACAGCCTCTGGGCTTTTCCTTTATTAACACACGTACTTATTCGATACAAAAAGGAAAGGGGGGCGTAAGCATGCAAATAGCAAACAATATCATTCTTGATTGGATAGAAGTTGCATTCCATTCTACGTCACTAGCCTGAAAAAGTCATATTGATAAGAGTACGGGGGCCATCTTGGACTAGTTAAATATATATACATATATTATACGCAAGCTTTATAAAAGTTACAAAGTATAAAAATATAATATAAAAAGTATATATAAATATAATATAAAAAGGTATAAAATTATAATATAAAAATTACATTCACATTATCACAATAGAAAAGGTGGGGGGCTTTGTTCACAGTCTTGTTTCCCCAGCAAGCTGATAAGCATTATACACGCATTCCTTTGTGACACACTGCACCGCAGCATCTTGGACACAATACCAGGATATAGACATTCTATACAGCTGCATAAGCATTTACAAAGCTGAGATACATATATATTTGTATAGCATTAAATACATGTATATACAAATGACATGACACTGTGAGGGGAAAATTCAGTATTTCTACCGGTCTACCTTCACAGTCCCCCCTAAAGACTGAATTTTTCCCTAATCTTTGATTTTCTAATTGTCAAGAGTGTCTAGACGGACATGGGGGAAAATGTAGTCTTCACCAAGGCTGAAACCCAACAGGCACCCCCCTGTGTATTTGGGCTTATCCTAATCATTTGACAGAAACCTACTTGTGGACCATTGAATTTCTAAAAAACAAAAACTGTGTGTTGGACTAACAAGAAGTGTCTCTCCGTGGTCGTCTTCTCTTCGATCTTCTTGGATAATAACAAAAGTCTCTGGTGCAAAGTCAATTGTCCATCACTTAATGCTTGTTATTATAAAGTGCAGTCTATGACCCCTCCTTATGTATGTGAAGGGGTTGCAGGTGTAGGTGTCAGTGTAGATGTTAGAGCCTCTTATCAGTGGGTGATAAACAGTCTGTTACCTTGACTGTGGGAGGAGCTTTGACACAAGGACCTCCCACCCTCACTGGTCTGCATCAGCTCTGCTGGTTAGGCACACAGATTACCGTTAAGGTCCACCCCTGGACAGCCGTAGTACGAACAGCAAGGCCTTGTTCAGCATGGCAGACCCGTGGTCGAAGTTGTTTCTTGTTGGGTGACGGGTTACTGACAACTGTGTCTTACCACACCTTGTAGACTGGACGTAGCAGCTCCTGGACTTTCCCCGAGGTTGTTAGTCCCAGCTCTTTTTAACTGCACACAGGAAAGATGCACCGGAACAGTTCCACACAATCAAAAAGTCAACTAAAAAAACTCAGTTCACGTTAGAATAAGCTGTTGCTGAGGTGGTTTCCTCTCCACCATTGATCAAATAAACAAATGTCCTTAGAACTTTTGTCGGTCCAACACTGTATGTAAATAACACTTACCAATGAGACCAAAGAGGTCTTCTGTCAAATCAAAATGGACTTTTGTGAGACTCTAAATCTGGTCTAATTAAAGGATACTTCAAAACAAACTCTCATGATTTTTTTTTTTTTACAAATAATCCTGCATATTTCAATACATTAATCAATACCAATACCCGAGTATCTTGTGTAATGTAAACCTTTTGAACCAAATAAAACACAATACCATTAATATTTTATTAATAACCAACCTTTTTGAGATACCTAACGATGTTTGATGTTTACTAAATGTGTGATATTGTGTATTCTGCACATTTTGTAGCAGTACCCAACTTTTCTGGATGTGGAAATGATTGGACCTTTTTTTTCCTTTGAATGAACAGAGTATTCGTAACTAAGAGATGTGCACAAGGGCTGTCTTTGTATCTGTGACGTCAGCATTGTCCTCCTCCCTCCCCCCTTAGTCCACCCCTTTCAGTCGCACACTGTGAGCTTCCCTCTTTGAGTCAGTCTTGTCTTGGTTGTCCATGAGGTCAGATCTCTGATGTTAGTACATTAGACATAGAACAAGTCGACAAAAAGCAAACATCAGAGATCTGACCTCATGGACAACCAAGACAAGACTGACTCAAAGAGGGAAGCTCACAGTGTAACTATAACCTGTAATAGTATTATACCCCAGAATTACATTCAGGCCCCTCTTGAACTCTTTTAGTGAATTCACCATCACCACCTCCTCAGGTAGAAAGCTCCACTCTCACTGCTCTGCCAGTAAAGACTCCTCTTCTATGTTTGTGTAAAAACCTTCTTTCTTCTAGACGCAGAGGATGTCCCCTTGTCACAGTCACAGTCCTGAGTATAAATAGATCATGGGAGAAATGCCTGTACTGACCCCTGATATATATTTATACATAGTTATTAGATCTCCACTCAGTTTGATGAATGACCCCTATGACTTTATGAGATGCAGAAAAGGTGAGTGGAGGGTTTCTACCAGTGTGGTTCCCACCATGAATCATCTAGGAGGAGGTGTGATGTGTGGGGGTGCTATACAGGTGACAATGTTAGTGATTTATTAAAAATGCAAGGTACTCTTATCATGGTTAGGTAGGATTAACCTATTAAAAATGATAATTATCCCTAAAATCTTATACATCCTTCAGGTTTTGCCGATTTTCTTGCCTCGTTCTTTCTTCCTGAGGGTTCGCAGTTCATTTTTGAAATATACCTGAAAAGAAGGTCTCTGTAGGATAGCCCATAGTACTCTTGCTCTCCCAAAGCACATGGGCGGAGTGGGTTTCCCAGATCTAGAAAAATTATATGGAGCAATTCAGCTTAGTAGAATTATAGACTGGTGTAGGATACCTTCTACTAAATCCTATGTGCAGATTGAAGAAGAGCTGGCGGGGTTTTCATTGACACAAGCGTTGATATGGACCCGTTTGGGAAATTCATTTCCTCCGGGTCTCTCTATGTTGACCAAGGCTCCTCTTGTGCTTTGGAGGTCGCTTTCTCGGGAAGTTATCCCTTGGTCGCATCCATCCCCCATTTTAAAGCTCGGAGATCTGCTGGGACTTACTTCTCCATATAGGGGTTTATGGTTTTCAACGCAAAAGATCCTGAATAAATACTTTTTGAGTGATGTGTTAATGGAAGGCAATTTTCCTGATCTCTCTCAATTGAGACTAAAATTGTTGAATGTCCCCGTAGACATACTTACACACTCCCATTTAAAGCAGAGTTTCAAGTCCCTCCCAGACAAGGAAAATCTACACAAAGATCTCTCCTGGTTTGAGACACTAGTGGCCCAGCGAGCCGCAGTTACCAAAGTGATCTCGAAGTTATATTCTGCTATTCTGATGCACCCGGCTGATAAGAAGTTACCATATATTGAGGCTTGGGAAAAAGATCTCCAGATAACCTTAACTCCGGATGAAATAAAAGATATTTATGCTAAAAGCTGTGGCCCATCTAGATGTATCACTCTACAGGAAACTTCTTATAAATTGGTCAGTAGGTGGTATAAAACTCCTGTTGCGTTACATGTAATGTTCCCAACGACTTCCCTAGAATGTTGGAGATGCAGGTCTAAGATAGGTGATTACCTACACTTATGGTGGGAGTGTGATCTGGTTCGACCTTTTTGAAAAGTGGTAGGTGAGATTATCCTAAAAGTCTGCCCTGGAGCTCCCCCTTTGTCTCCAAGGGTTGTATTTTTGAATACTACTCCCATCAACCGAGTCACGTATAATATGCCTCTTTGGAGACAAATGGTCCTCACGGCTAAAGCAATGATTCCTCTGTATTGGAGGCAAACAATTACACCACCAGTTCTTCAGTGGATTCATAGGGTAGGCCTGGTCGCTAGGCTTGAAGAATTGAGTGCACACTCCCTTAAAGCCTATGGTAAATTTCAGAAGATTTGGTCATCGTGGATCTCTTTTTCTACTCAAGGAGATCTTGGTTCATATCTACCATCAACCTCATTGCAATGAATGCTTAAGTTGTACATGCTCTCCCCCGCGCGTTCCTTCTTCCTTGTTATCTTAATGTCATTGGTCTCAGGGATTTGAAGTCAAAGTGTCAATACCCTAGCCATCCACCAATGGTGACATGGCTAATATGATATTCACTGCTTTACAATGCTTTAATTATGCACTTTCGTTCTCATTAGAAGATATTATGTTCTTATGTTTTCAGTCAGCTTACTTCATAAGAGACCCGGAACTCTGGCTGTATCTACCCCGCCTAGTTCCCCTTTAAACCTCTGAATTTTATCTGGTATTGCTGCCTTATGTTATGTATACGGATTTATGTACCAATTTGCACTATTTGGTTTGTATTGCCTTTATTGAAAAACAATAAAAAGATATTTACAAAAAAAAAAAAATGCAAGGTACTCTTAAAGGGGTTGTGCAGACATTTTATATTGATGACGTATCCTCAGGATAGGTCATCAATATCTGATTAGCGGGGGTCCAACACCTCGCACCCCTGTCGATCAGCTGTTTGAAGAGGAGGTGGTGCTCTATGCTAGCAGTGCTTCCTCTAAATTATACTGTGCATTTTCTTGCAGCGGCGGTGTAGTGTAATTACAAGTACATATAATTACACTAAACTGCCAAAATTTCCGAGACAAAGGGCAGTGTAACTTCCGGACTCCAGCCAATCAGATATTGATGATCTGTCCTGAGGATTGATCATCAGTATAAACTGACTGCACAGTCTCATCAACCAGCATGGCTACCGTAGCATTCTTTAGCGACATTCCATCCAATTAGTTTTTTACAGGACATTGACCCCAAACACACTTCTATGTAGTAGCTCGTTGACCAAGAGGGAGATTGAATGCTGCATCAGATGCCCTAGCCTTCACAATCCCCCAAACTTAGCCTAATTGAGATGATTTGGGATGAGCTGGACCATAAAATGAATGAAAGGTGCTCAGCACCTCTGGGAACTTTGTCAAGACTGTTGGAAAACATTTTCTAGTTTAACACTTTTTTTTGTTCACTACTTAATTCTATATCATCGTTTTCATGTCTTCAACATGAATAGTGTTGGGCAAACTTCTGTTTTCAAGTTCGGCATACAAGGTTCAGGTTATTTAAGCATTCCGTTATAGATTCCGCTACTACGGACTATACATTTTATGGTCCGTATTAACATAGTTTATAAGGCCGAAAAAAGACATCTGTCCATCCAGTTCAGCCTGTTATCCTACAAGTTGATCCAGAGGAAGGCAAAAAAACCCTGTGAGGTAGAAGCCAATTTATGAACCCCTGTGAAGTAGAAGCCAAAACTTCCTTCCCGACTCCAATCAGGCAATCAAAATAACTCCCTGGATCAACGACCCATCTCTAGTAACTATAACTCGTAATATTATTACACTCCAGAAATACATCCAGGCTCCTCTTGAACTCTTTTAGTGAACTTACCATCACCACCTCCTCAGGCAGAGAGCTCCATAGTCTCACTGCTCTTATTGTAAAGAATCCTCTTCTATGTTTGTGTACAAACCTTCTTTCTTCCAGACGCAGAGGATGTCCCCTCGTCGTAGTCACAGTCCTGGGGATAAATAGATGATGGGAGAGATCTTTGTACTGACCCCTGATATATTTATACATAGTTATTAGATCTGCCCTCAGTCGTCTTTTTTCTAAAGTGAATAACCCTAATTTTGATAATCCTTCTGGGTACATAAGTCCACTGATTCCAGTTATTACTTTAGTTGCCCTCCTCTGAACCCTCTCCAGCTCTGCTATGTCTGCCTTGTTCACAGGAGCCCAGAACTGTACACAGTACTCCATGTGTGGTCTGACTAGTGATTTGTAAAGTGGCAGGAGTATGTTCTCATCACGGGCATCTATGCCTCTTTTGATGCAACCTTATTATCTTATTGGCCTTGACAGCAGCTGTCTGACACTGGTTTCTACAGCTAAGGCTACTTTCACACTTGCGTTTGCAGGATCCGTTTGTGAGATCCATCACAGGCTCTCACAAACGGTCCTAAACTGATCAGTTTTTCGCTAATGCATTCTGAATGGAAAAGGATCCGTTCAGAATGCATCAGTTTGCTTCAGTTCAGTCTCCATTCCGTTTTGGAGGCAGACACTAAAATGCTGCCTGCAGCGTTTTGGTGTCCGCTTGACGGAAACTGATCCAAAACGGATCCGTCATGACTCACAATGTAAGTCAATGAGGACGGATCCGTTTTGTCTGACACAACAGAAAACGGATCCGTCCTCCATTGACTTTCAATGGAGTTCATGACGGATCCGTCTTGGCTATGTAAAAGATAATACAAACGGATCTGTTCAGAACGGATGCAGACGTTTGTATTATCATGACGGATCCGTTCGTGAGAGCCTGGACGGATCTCACAAACGGATCCTGCAAACGCAAGTGTGAAAGTAGCCTTAGTTTGCTGTTCACTAAAATTCCTAGGTCTTTTTCCATGTCTGTGTTACCTAGTGTTTTACCATTTAGTATGTACTGGTGACTTGCATTATTCCTTTCTATGTGCATAACCTTACAGTGTTAAACCTCATCTGCCCCTTCTCTACCCAAGCCTGCAATCTACCCAGATCCATCTGTAGCACCATACTGTCCTCTTCTGTTTTAATTACTTTACACAGTTTAGTGTCATCTGCAAAAATTGTTTTTTTTTACTGTGCAAGCCTTCTACAACTAAGTACTACAACTAATAACTATTGAAGAGAATAGGGCCCAATACTGACCCCTGTGGTACCGCACTAGTGACAGTTACCCAATCTGAGTGTGTACCGTTAATAACCACCCTCTGTTTTCTATCACTGAGCCAGTTACTTACAGACATTTTCTCCCAGTCCAAGCATTCTCATTTTATATACTAACCTTTTATGCGGTACAGTGCCAAATGCTTTGAAGAAGTCCATGTATACGACATCCATTGATTTGCCGCGGTCAAGTCTGGAACTTACCTCCTCATAGAAACTGATTAAATTGGTTTGACATGACCGATCCTTCATGAAGCCATGCTGATATGGAGTTATTTGCTTATTTTCATTGAGGTACTCCAAGAAAGCATCTCTTAGAAAATCTTCAAACAGTTTACCCAACACAGACGTTAAACTTACCGGCCAGTAGTTTCCGGGCTCTGTTTTTGGACCCTTTTTGAATATTGGCACCACATTTGCTATACGCCAATTCTGTGGAACACTCCCTGTCAGTATAGAGTCCTTAAATATTAGAAATAAGGGTCTGGCTATGACATTACTTAATTCATTTAGGATATGGGGCTGTATGCCATCTGGTCCTGGCGATTTGTCTATTTTAATCTTTTTAAGACGCCACTGTACTTTTTCCTGGGTCAGACCGGGCACTTTTAATGGGGAATTTACTTTTATATTCTGCATTTCATCTGACAGTTTATTTTCCTCAGTGAATACAGTGGAGAAATTTTTTTTTTAATAGCTTAGCTTTCTCCTCATCGCTCTCTGCAACTCCCCCCCCCCCTCATTACTCTGTAAGGGACCAACACCTTCAGGTTTATACTTTTTACTATTTATATCATTGAAGAACATTTTAGGGTTAGTTTTACTCTCTTTGGCAATGAATCTCTCGGTCTCTAGTTTGGCTTCTTTTATTTGTCTGTTACATATTCTATTTTTTTCCTTATAGGTTTTCAGTGCTTCCTCACTACCCTCCTGGTTTAGTGACTTAAACGCTTTTTTTTGTCATTTATTGCTTTTTTTATAGCTCTTTTTATCCACATTTTTTTTTTCTTGTTACTTAACCTTTTATTCCCATAAGGAATGTAGCTCTCACAATTAAATAATAGGATGATTTTAAAAATATCCCATTTTGAGGCTGTATTTTTGTTTTTGAGGACTCTTTCCCAGTTAGTTATGCGTATGGCCTCTTTTAGTTGGCTAAATTTTGCTTTTTTGAAGTTTGGTATTTTTGTTTCTCCCTGAAGAAACACTCTTTTGAATGACAATTGGAAGGTTATTACTTTATGGTCACTATTTCCCAGGTGTCCCCCAACCTGCACATCTGTTCTGTCAGGTCTATTGGTTAATACTAAGTCCAGTATGGCCGTCTCTCTAGTCGGGTCATGAACCAGTTGGGAAAGGTAATTGTCTTTGGTTATTGCCAAGAACCTGTTTCCTTTATGAGATGTACAGGTTTCAGTTTCCCAGTCTATATCTGGGTAGTTGAAGTCCCCCATAATAACGACCTCATGATTTGCTGCCTTGTCTATTTCGTTTAGAAGTAGATTTTCTGTGGACTCTGGTATATTAGGTGGTTTATAATAAAGTCCTATTAGTATTTTATTATTGTTTTTACCTCCATGTATTTATACCCACAGTGACTCCACATATTCCTGTCCCTCACTTATATCTTCCCGGAGTGTGGGCTTTAGACAGGACTTTACATAAAGGCAGACCCCTTCCCCTCTCTGGTTTTGGTGATCCTTTCTAAACAGACTGTAACCTTGTACATAAAGTGCCCAGTCATAGCTATCATCTAGCCACGTCTACGACCACTATGTCGTAGTCCTCCTCACACATCACTACTTCCAATTCACCAGTTTTATTAATAGCAGAATCCATAACGAAATTCTTAGATAACCCGAACCTTGTACATCGAACTTGAAAACAGGAATTTGCTCATCCCTAAACATGAATCTACAATGTAGAAAAAAGGTTGCTGAGCTCCCGCACTCGAATGATGGATCTACTGGTATAACAGAATCTTACAAGGTGCAGTCCTGCCACATTTCTCTTTATTGATGGTGGACTTTGTGGGGAGCCTAAAAGAAAAAGTAAGAGCTCACTCTGAAGAGACTTGCTGACATATCAGGTAGTATCAAAGTATCAGCACAGTCTCCACCTACCCCAGCAGTACGTTACTCAGTAGGCCCTGAGGTCTGGTCAGATTAAGCTTCAGAAATACTACTACCAGTGGAGAACAGTGAGCTAGCCAATGCTTCCTCTTCAGACAATGCTGCCTCTGAACACTGTGTCAAACAGATGTTCCTATGTCTGAACAAATCACTGAATGCAGAAGTATACAAGCTGTCTTTCCATCTGCAACATAACATTAATAATTTGGGCAAAAGAATTGTTGATTCTCATGGTGATTTGGAGACTGAAGTCACGTTTTTTTTTAAAATAATAAATAATAACCTTATCTTTAAATAAAGTTTATTATCGATCTAGAGCAGGTGGCACAACATTTTTTGGTCTGAGGGCCGAATTGTCACATCGCTCAATATCAAGGGGCCGTGAATTAAAAAAAAAAATGTTTATCAGTGTTTGTTTGCATTAGCCTATGACACAGGCCAATGCACAGCGAATGGGGAAGAATGATCACTACCACAGTCATTCCTCCCTTATTCAGTTCTGTTGATTATCGGCAGCACGATTATCGTACATCTTTCATCCTGATAAAATATGCAAATCTTCCTACAAACGAGTGATTCCTTGTTTATCAGATAATCAGCGTCATGATTATACAGCTAGATATTAGGAATGAGCGTTCCTGTGAACACTTGTTCCCATTAATTGGCCCAAATATCATGCAGTCTTAGAGGCTTAAGTGATTAACAGTAAAAATGTTTTTTTTTTTTTTTTAACAAGTGCCCGCGGCTTGGCCCCTGAAACAGAAGATTTGAACTTACCTGCTCCCTGCTGCTCCGTTCCTCTGTGCTGGCCCCACTGTCTCCATCTTCTGGTCTCCAAGCTGTTTACTTCCAGTAGGCTATGGGCATAGTCGCATGTAATGCTCCAACCAATGACTGGCTTCAGCAGTGATGTGGCCACAATCAGCATGTCAACGCTGAAGCTAGTCATTGACGGGACCGGTTTATGCTACCCTGTCCACAGCCTGCTGGATGTAAACAGCTCAGAGACCAGAAGATGGAGGCAGCATGGAGGACTAGAGCGGCAGGGAGCAGGTAAATTATTTCAGGGGCCATACTGCGGGTACTTGTTAAAAAATAATTTTTACCGGAAAAGAGGCGACATTTTTTTCCATCCTGCCTCTTATTCATAAATTCTTTCCTTCACTGCAGAGGATGGTGCTCACTGGTTATTACCACCTCCTGCCAATCAAGTTAGTCGCCATGCAATAACCAGTAAGCACTTTACCTTACTAGTGGGGAAAGCGCTTTATTTGTTGAACTTCCAAACAAATTTTCGCAACATTTTTTACGTGACGTGGCTTTATGATATATTTTTTAGTTTTATTTGGAGGAAACTGTACAAAACATGTTTAAAAAATTTTTTTTTCAAACTGTAAACCTTTATTCTTTTAATATGCAAAATGATACCGAAATATATTATTAGATTTAGTTCCCTATATTGTGTCGGTTGTTTTGTCATATAATATGTATAATTTCCCTTTTTTTTTTTTTGCACTTTTTCCTTTGTGTTTTATTCATTTTTTTTTTATTTTATTTTTTGAGTGGTTAATTACTTATTTTTTAAATACATTTTTGTCACATAATATGTTCCTCAAGAGGTCAAAAAAGACTGTTGGGGGACATTGAACACTTTTATTTTACACTTTTTCCTTGTATTTCTTTTATTTGTATTTTATTTTTTTGAATAATTTTCATTTATTATTTTCTTTTTTTATGTTTTTTTTTTGCCACGTCACCCAAGAGGTCTTTAAAATATCTCTAGAGGACAGTGACTTTTTTTTGCATTTTTTTTTCTATTTGTATTTTATTGTATTGTTTTGTATCGTGTTTTCAATTTCTTTAAAATAATTTTTCGACTTCTTTTTTTTATAGATTTTTTTTTCCACATAATTTGTCCCCAAGAGGTCACTGAAATACCTTTGGTAGACTGTTTAACTTTTTTTTTGCACTATTTCCACTGTGACTGGGATGTCCCAAGAAGCCCCAGTTACAGGGGAAACCAGCCTCCTGTGGGGGCTTTGTACAAGGCATAGCTGATGAGGGTCTGCTCTCTGCGCTCCTCGGCCCCGAGATGACCGGCGATCTCATGATTGCCTGGTCCACATTGCATAGCGCTCATATGTACCTATTTCAGGAGAAGGCAGAAGTGTTGATGAACTGCTTCTATGTCACCTCTGCTCCTCAGCTGTTACCAACAGCTGTTAACCAGACCTTCTCCTGCTACAGAGCAGGAGCTGTAATCCTATGCTGTGCAGTGCTCCGGGCAGAAACACAGCTGATCGCAGGATCAGCTGTGTTTCTGCCCAGATGGATGGGGGCCTCAAACCTTGGTTTTGGGGGCCGCGGGTTGTGCAACCCTGATCTAGAGGATTGTTCCCGCAGGAACAATATCAAGTTCAGGGGTATTCCAGAGAATTCTATATGTGAACTTATCTCCCTTGCTTCATTAACTTGCCTAGTGCCTGGTCACTTCACTTTTGCCTAGAAAACTTACAATTGACAGGGTGCGTAGGATCACAAATCTGTCTTATGGATTCTATACCTAGAGATGTGCCTTCCAGAGTGCTTTATTTTCATGCTAAGGAGCAAATAATGGAAGCAGCGTGGAAGCACTCCCCACTACCAAAGCTGTATGCGCATATCTCCTTAGACATCTATCTACTGCCACTATTCAGAAGCAGCGCAAGTTTGCAAAGTTGACCAAGCTATAGAGTTGCGGAGTTGAGGGACTGGCGTGTCAAATGTAAGCGTGGGTTCCCAACTAAACTGATCGTCTCCTATGAGAATTCTACACATGTGTCCCTTGTTGTAGAGGACAGACTTAAAGGGAACCTGTCATCTCCGAAACACCTCCTGAACTAGAGTAAGTGTTGTATAGTGTAAGTGATGCTGAATCCGATTATGAAAGTTTCATCTTCATACTCACTTCCATTCTGACGCTGTGCTCCCACAAACCAGCAGTAAAAGGCACTCACTGGACTCTTCTTTGAGTCGTCTCCATTATGTGAGTGAGCACCGGAGTCCAGTGAGTGCATTTTACTGCAGGTTTGTGGGAGCACAACATTAGAATGGAAGTTAGTATGAAGATAAACATTACATAACCGGACTCAATGTCACTTACACTTTACACCGCTTACTCTAGTTCACGGGGTGTTTTGGAGATGACAGGTTCCCTTTAAATGGCTGAACTGACATGGCAACTTAGTGTCTCCAAGTTGTAGTTGGTCTTCTGTAAAGGACTCTCCACAAAGAAGGATCACCCACTAATCTCACACTCTGCCTTAGTGGTTGGTGAGGTCTGGGGCATATTATTGCACCTATATTTGTGTGGTCATCAGTATCTGATCAGTGAGGGTCCAACACCCGGGACCCCGTCGATCAGCTAAATGGGAAGGTAGCGGCCCTCCTGTGAGTGCGACTACCTTTTCGTAACTTACCAAGCACAGCGCCGTACGTTGTACAGTGGCTGTGCTTGGTATCATGCTCAGCCCCATTCACTTGAATGGGTCTGAGCTGCTCCTAGGCCAAGTGACCGATGAACGTGATGTCACAGGCCTAGGAAAATCTAAGAGAAGGGCCGCGGCAGTCACGGGAGCGCTGGTGCCTTTTCAAACAGATTATCGGCGGGGGTCCCGGGTGTCGGACCTCCACCGAACAGATACTGATGACCTATCCTGAGGCTACATGTTTACATGGTCAAAATAGGGCATTAACCCGGGCCTTTTTTTCCCACCGTAATTAGTCCAGGGGAATACCGTTTTACTTCGCTTGGCAGCAGAGTGTGTCATTCATGTCTTCTCGATCTGAGGTGTCTGAGGGCTTATTTTACAATGCCACTGCCTCCCCGTCATAGTTACATAGTTGATACAGTTGAAAAAAGACATACGTCCATCCAAGGGATAGGAGAGTATGTGAATTTTAGAAAAGGGAGTGAGACCCATATTTCTACACATTTTCATAAGCATTAATGTCATTTACTTTTATCTAGGCCCTACAGTTCCTGCTGCGACCATATCCTGAGGTAGATTATTCCACAGATTCACAGTAAAGAATCCTTGACGTCTCTGGATACTGAACTTTTTCTTCTCCAGATGAAGGCAGTGCCCCCTTTGTCTTTTGAGGGGATTGTACATGGAACAGTTTTTCAGCATATTTTTTTGTGTGGCCCATTTAAATATTTGTATATGTTAACCATGTCTCCCCTTAGACGTCTCTTGTAATTCTTTTAAACTTTCCTCTTAAGGTGCATGGAAGGTCTTACTTATCAGTTTAGTCGCTCTCATTTGTACTCTCTCCAGCTCCAGACCATCCTTTCTATGGACTGGTGGCCGGAACGCTTTGTAAAGTGGTAATATAATATCCCTGTTCCGCGAGTCCATGCCTCGTTTAATGCATGACAATATCCTGGTAGCCTTAGAAGCATCTAGTTGACATTGTATGCTTTTATTTAATCCATGATCTACAATGACACCCAAATTCTTCTCTATAAGTGACTCTCCCAGTGTTAATTCCGTAGCATAGATGATGCACGTAGACTATTACTACCCAGATGCATAACTTTACATTTAAATTTACATTGAACCTCATTTGCCAAGTTGGTGCCCAGTCACTCAGTGTCCAAGTTAGCTTATAGTTCTTGTACATCTTCCATAGACTGCACAGTACTACATGGTCACCATTTCAGAAAATCATTCATATGGAAAAGTGGGAGAAGGACTGACCTCAGTCCTTCCACTCTACTGCGTGGAAAACTGCTATTATTTTGCAGGGGAGTAGCAGTTTGGGAGAATGCCAAATAATTGACCCTCAGATGTTACTTAACTCCAGTTATTATACATAAAGCATATCCTATATATCCAGATGGATGTTGACAAAATTGTTGGGATAGAGGATTTCTTTTCCACATGTGGACCTGTCCTCAGGTTCGCCTCTTTTGGAAGAGAGTCTTTGCTTATGATTCTCATTTACTACTTATCACTTGATCCAGCCCTTTTTTGTGTTTCTGGAATGTTACTCAGATACCATGAAGGTTTTTCATCCTAATTGCAGGATAACAGACTGAACTGGATGGACAGATGTCTTTTTTCGGCCTTATAAACTATGTTACTATGTTACTATAATTTTAGTTTGAAAACCTCTTTGCTTTGAGATCCTTTAAATTTGAGAAATCCGGGCAATAGTGGGCCATCTTTATGCATTTCCTGACCTCTACACATCTCCCGTCAACCTGATTTTCTCTTCCACAGGTTTTCTGCTGTTTGGTCTTCATATTTTTCTTGGTAATTATAAAAATGACACCCTCTTTTATGATGTACATGTTGTATGTCCAGTGGTATTCTGTATATGTATTTATTTTGACTTTGTATTTCAGTTTGAGTCATCATGATAGTGAGTTTAAAGGGAGTCTGTCACCTCCATATGCCCATATAAAGCACTTAAATAGCCCCATAGCAGATGTAATCATAAATGTAATGGTACCTTTGGCGCTTTCCTTTGACTTTTAGAAGTTGGAAAAACGTAGTTTAAATGATATGCAAATGATCTGTTGGAAGTGCCCGGAGGCGGCGTTTACTGGCGTGGAGCCCGGGCTCCTGAGCTTTTTTACATATTTTCCCCGCCCCAGCCACTGCCTCTGCCCGCCCTGCACCTGACTTGGGTCCTCCTTCTGTGCCAGCGAGGTCCCACGCCTGCGCAGTCTCCCGCCGAGCCGGGGCATGCGCACTGCATGTTTCAGGTTTCGCGCCGTTGGCCGGCGCATGTGCAGTGACTTCGGCGATGCCGTGCCCAAAATGGGCATCGCAGTGTGCATGGCCCGGTGAGAGACTGCACAGGCACGGGATCTCGCCGGCACAGAAGGAGGACCCGAGTCAGGTGCAGGGCGGGCAGAGGCAACTTAACTTAATTTTGTCATGTCGTTTTGCTTATCTCTGTTCAATAAAAATGTATTGAAGCTATAAATGTAGAGAAAAAAACAACATGGAATAAAAAGATGTGTCCAAACCTGACTGTGACTATACTTTGGACCAGTGTTCCCCCAACTCCAGTCCTCAGGGCCTGCCAGGTTTTCAGGATTTCCTCAGTATTCAACAGGTGATATAATTGGTGTCAATGCATCAGGACTTACATCAGGCTTTCATTCTGTGGGATATTCTCAAATCCTGACCGGTAGCCGAGCCCTGAGGACTGGAGTTGGGGAACAGTGCTTTAGACTATTCTGGGGCTTGTCCTGGATTTTTAATTATCTTGGAAATCCCTTTAACAATGGGGTTTATTCAGATGTGGCGGTAGTGTGCCATGAGTTAAAAAAAAAAATGCTTAGCTGGGTTTAGGTTTCATACTTTGTCTATAAATTGCCATGCTCACTGTGTAGACAAAGCCTCCCCCTAAACTTCCCACCTCATACACTAACATCAGGGGGGGAGGGGGAGAGGAGGCATGGCTGCAGCCTACAAGAGCGATACACTTTTTCTATTAGATTTTTTATGGACTGCAACTGTCATTTAGGAGAGGAGCAAAAAAATAATGTGTATTACATTTTGCTTGTTCTTTTTATTTGTTTGGATCCTGATTGTGTCATTTTAATAAAATATATATTCACAGTTTTTACCATACACAAAAAGTACAGTTAAATCAAAATCATAGCTGTTGATATTGCTACATGGTATATGAAAAAGTTGAGACAAAATGATGAATTCAGACACTATGGATTTGTTATGTTGCTTTCAAACTACAAATCGAGAAGCAATGAAAAAATGGTTAATTGGCCATTTTGACCTTTTTTCCATTACGCTGTTCACCATGTTGGAAAAACATTTTTATATTTTAATAGTACGGGCGTTTTTGTATGCGGTGATGCCCATGATGTTTATATATTTTTTTAATTTTTTTTTTTCGGAAAGGGGTGTGATTTGAATTTTTTTTAATATATATTTTTTTACTTTTTTTTAATGGTTTTGTAGCTCGTGTTTGAGGCTACAAAACTATCTTTTCTTTAAATTCTGTACCACTATGTTTCATCTAGATCCATAATGGTACTAGAACTGCTCATTGAAATGGTGAACATGAACAGACAGGTCAATTGACAGGCTTGTTCATCTCAGCTGTAGACACATAACACATATTATACACATATATACATGTCGTATGTGTATATGTGTGTACTATATTGTCACGCTCTGGTGTGGAGGGTATAGCCACTCCAAGCGTAAGAGGGAAGGGAAAGGGACAAAACAAGAGAAACGGTCACCTCCTGCAGGAAACCCTGAAACTAGGCTCAGGCTGACTACCAGTATGAACAGGCCTTAGACGTAGGAGAGTTAATACACAGGAACCTAATAACACCTGACCCTAGAGAACCCTGCCACTAGTGACAGGGGAAGAAGTCAACCCGTTCCTCCAAAAGGACGAACGAACAGGAGACTCCAGAAGGCAAAACCATAACAGGGAAAAGTAGGATAAACACAAAAGGGAAAATGACACTTATCTTAATGCAGATATTGCAGCAACCGGATCTCAGACGAGATCCACACCACACACAACAAAGTCAGCAGAAAGTATAAACCGCAAGGGAAACTGGGAGAGGAAGGGATAAATAGGGGAAAGACAATGACCACACCCACAACAGCTGAGGGGAATGGGTGTGGTAAACAGCAAGCAAACCAAGAGGAAAACATGTCAAATTATGTCACTTTTAGTAGTCTAACCGAACGCCTGCAACCTGATGCAGCCACGTTCGTGACATATATATACGTATGTATATGTAACAAATGTGCATGTGTGTACAGCATATATATATGTATACTAATATATATAAAACAAATTTTAAGTGTACAGTATATATGTATGAATACATAAATATATATACATACAAACATATGAATACATAAATACATACACACATTTGTTATATACAGTGGGGAAAAAAGTATTTAGTCCGCCACTAATTGTGAAAGTTCTCCCACTTAAAAAGATGACAGAGGCCTGTAATTGACATCATAGGTAGACCTCAACTATGAGAGACAAAATGAGAAAACAAATCCAGAAAATCACATTGTCTGATTTTTTTAAAAAAAGAATTTATTTGCAAATTTGAAAATAAGTATTTGGTCACCTACAAGCAAGCAAGATTTCTGGCTCTCACATAGCTCCTCTGTCCTCCACTCATTACCTGTAGTAAAATCAACTGTGGGAGCAATAATTAGAAAATGGAAGATATACAAGACCACTGATAATCTCCCTCGATCAGGGGCTCCACGCAAGATCTCACCCAGTGGGGTCAAAATGATCATAAGAACTGTGAGCAAAAGTCCCAGAACCACATGGGGGGATATAGTGAATGACCTGCAGAAAGCTGGGACCAACGTAACAAAGGCTACCGTCAGTAACACACTACGCTGCCAGGGACTCAGATCCTGCAGTGCCAGACGTGTCCCCCTGCTTAAGCCAGTACGTATCCAGGCCCATCTGAAGTTTGCTAGAGAGCATTTGGATGTTCCAGAAGAGTATTGGGAGAATGTCATATGGTCAGATGAAACCAAAGTAGAACTGTTTGGTAGAAACACAACTCGAGAGTGAATGCTGAGTTGCATCCAAAGAACACCATATCTACTGTGAAGCATGGGGGTGGCAACATCATGCTTTGGGGCTGTTTCTCTGCAAAGGGACCAGGCCGACTGATCCGTGTACATGAAGGAATGAATGGGGCCATGTATCGTGAGATTTTGAGTGCAAACCTCCTTCCATCAGCAAGGGCATTGAAGATGAAACGTGACTGGGTCTTTCAGCATGACAATGATCCCAAGCACACCGCCAGGGCAACAAAGAAGTGGCTTCGTAAGAAGCATTTCAAGGTCCTGGAGTGGCCTAGCCAGTCTCCAGATCTCAACCTCATAGAAAAAAAACCTTTTGAGGGAGTTGAATGTCTGTGTTGCCCAGCGACAGCCCCAAAATATCAGTGCTCTAGAGGAGATCTGCATGGAGGAATGGGCCAACATACCAGCAACAGTGTGTGCCAACCTTGTGAAGACTTACAGAAAACGTTTGACCTCTGTCATTGCCAACAAAGGATATATAACAAAGTATTGAGATGAGCTTTTGTTATTGACCAAATACTTATTTTCCACCATAAATTGCAAATAAATTCTTTAAAAATCAGACAATGTGATTTTCTGGATTTGTTTTCTTATTTTGTCTCTAATAGTTGAGGTCTACCTATGATGTCAATTACAGGCCTCTCTCATCTTTTTAAGTGGGAGAACTTGCACAGTTGGTGGCTGACTAAATGCTTTTTTTCCCCACTGTATATTGTACACACATATATGCATATGTTTGTACTATATTTATTTATATATAAGAAATGTGCATATGTTTGTTGTGAAAAATGGACAACATTTCTCATAACTTTTATTATCTGTGTATGTTTTTATACCTTTCATGTGATCCTATATATTTTCCATTCTGTGATTGTACGTGCCGTTCCATCTGGGCCTGCAGTTGGAATACACATTACCCTTGGAGGAAATCAGTTTATCACCTAAAGAACTGGCTCTTTGCAAGTGGTAATGAAGGTGGTTCCTGGAAATGCAGACACTTAGAGTGGAACCTCCCCAGCGGGGAAGCCAAACGCTTTTCAAATCCTGTACCAGTAGATGAAAAAATATATCATAAGCAATAACTCATCTCTTGTACCACTCATGTGTTAATAATTGTAATCATTGGATTCCATGTGATGTGGGCATTGTAGGGGGTCTAAATATCCCATCCCTGACAGCCAGCATTCTCACATAACCAGTATCTCACCTTCTGGGACAACCACACCGGTCATGTGTGGTATCAAAATGATCAGCCGGATATAATATACATTATTAAAACATGTCAGGTCCCGAATATTCATTAGTGTGAAATTAATATTTCATGTCTACCAGCTTAGTAACATAGTAACATAGTAACATAGTTTGTAAGGCCGAAAAAAGACATGTCCATCCAGTTCAGCCTGTTTTCCTACAAGTTGATCCAGAGGAAGGCAAAAAAAAACCCCTGTGAGGTAGAAGCCAATTTTCCTCACTTTAGGGGGAAAAATTCCTTCCCGACTCCAATCAGGCAATCAGAATAACTCCCTGGATCAACGACCCCTCTCTAGTAACTATAACCTGTAATATTATTACTCTCCAGAAATACATCCAGGCCCTTCTTGAACTCTTTTAGTGAACTTACCATCGCCACCTCCTCAGGCAGAGAGTTCCATAGTCTCACTGCTCTTACCGTAAAGAATCCTCTTCTATGTTTATGTACAAACCTTCTTTCCTCCAGACGCAGAGAATGTCCCCTCGTCACAGTCACAGTCCTTGGGATAAATAGATGATGGGAGAGATCTCTGTACTGACCCCTGATATATTTATACATAGTTATTAGATCTCCCCTCAGTCGTCTTTTTTCTAAAGTGAATAACCCTAATTTTGATAATCTTTCTGGGTACTGTAGTCCACCCATTCCAGTTATTACTTTAGTTGCCCTCCTCTGAACCCTCTCCAGCTCTGCTATGTCTGCCTCTGTAAGAGAGATGGAGCATGCACAGGTAATGAGGACCATCCCAGAAGGCTGGGACAGAATAGGAGAGAGACTCCTCTCAGCTCTACCCTCTGCCCAATGGGGATAAGGATGAACTATTGCGAACATTTCTTTGACACAATTTGGGGATCCGATCAATATTGGGTTGTGTTGCCCTTTCCTCCTGTCCCCGGAAAAACCCAGAATGGAGTAAGAACCTTTCTGCTTTTTATCCTTTAATTTTTATACTGTTTTGTGCATGTTTATGTATATTTTATTTCTTGTAACTTTTTGTAACTAAGTACTGTACCTTTTTAGTACATTAAAGCACACCTTTAATGGTTTTGCCTTGTACTCTAAATGAGCCCAGGAACCAGGGCTCTGGAGTCGGAGTAAGTGTCCATTTTGGTGGAGTCGGAGTTGGAGTCGTTATAAAACTAACCGACTCCGACCCCAAAAATGTATAATAAACTGGTACAGTTAGTTCAATGCAGTATGTGCTGAATATATTTTCATAAGAATTTGGGAAATTTTTGAAATGTCCTATAAATGTCTGTTCTATTCCTGATCTAAGGATCTAGGCTTTTAGTTGAGATAAATGTATGCTGCCCTTTATGTAGATGCTCAGTAGTGAACCTCTTCCGATTAGCTGATTAGCTTTGAACATAAATGGACAGTTAAAAGAAGACATTTTGTAAATACATTGGTCAGTAGATTTTACTTTAGAACTTTAGACAGTTCAGTAGGTCTCTCACTGCACACAGCTTTCTATGGTAACCTGCAGACCAGAAAGACTGTTATCTGATTGGCTGAGAGCAGGGGTGACCTCACCCCCACAGAATGATGGGACTGAGCTCTGAGTGTTTACCTGCAGTAAGCAAAAGGTCCAAGTGTTATGAGGACTGAGAAGTATGGCTTTACCTGTAATTGTGTTAGAGATCACAATCTCCTGTTCTGTCAGAGTAAGTTAATATTTGCTAATAACTGCTGGAGACCCACCCACAGCCTGAGGACACGGTGTGAGTGCAAACTGCCTGTCACCCAGTGAATCAACGTGCTGAGAAAACCCCTTTAAAGGGGTATTCTGGTTACCATAAATATAACTTATGTTTTAGACTAATTCATCATCAATAATTGCCTAATAGAATGTCAGTTCACATTTTTACCATTCAGTAGTCATAAAAGTAGTTTTTCCTCTGCTACCCACTGTGTTTCCACATAAGTTACCATGGCATAGACCTGTAATTCTAAGTTTTTGTTAGGTCAAGCATGCTCAGTTATGTTGCTATCAGTTCTCTAGCTGAATGTCTTGTGAAATAAAGGGCGTGTTAGTGTGCTGGAGATTACTGAGTAGAGGGGGTGTGACCGGACTGGAATATCAAGCAGCCAGTCAATAAACATTAACACTCATGAACAAGCACAAACTCACAGCAGGATAGCTAGGGATTGTGGGGATTGTAGTTTTTTTGTAGTTTGTAGGGATTGTAGGTTCACACAGGAGCTAGACAAATGGATTACAAGGTAAAATGAAGCTCTGGTTATATGTATAGGTATGGTTTCTGATGGGCTAATTGTAGCCTTAATGCAGTTTTTCAAAAATTAAGTTACTTTACCGGAATACCCCTTTAAGGCAAGTACTTGTTAGTATATCTAAATTTTCAATAAACTGTGCATAAATCGATTGTCCAGTGCATGTTTTCTCTGTATGCTTTATGTTTAGCTTTTCCTCTGAGTTCATGTTTGGAGAAGCTGCTCTGATGGCTTCTACATGTTATACATAGAAAACAGTTTTCCCCATTATATTCTAACATCTCAAATTCAGAAATACAAAAAACACATGTGAAAAAGTCCTATAGGTGTAGAAGCCATTGCCAAGCCTTTTTTTATCTAGCACTGCTAGTAGTTTCACTTTCTAGACTGTGAAGCAGTATGATGTAATACACCTAGGGCCTTCTGTATGAAAACTGCCCCATAGAAACCAATCAGAGCTCCCCTTTCATTTCATATAGTGCTCTGGAGAAATGAAAGGGGAGCTCTGATTGGTTGCTATGGGCAACAAAGAAAGTCTTAGACCTAGACAGTTTTCATACATCAGGCCCTTACTGAGCTGTACCCAGAGAAAAGCCTGATACTGAAAGTTCAGAGTAAAGATATCTAGTAAAACATATATTACAGATATATCTGTACTATTGATTTATGCAAAGTTTGTTTAAAGTTATCACTTAAACATGCACCATGGATGAGGGAGTTGGAGTTAGGGGAAATTTTGGAGTTGGGGCATTGGCTTACCGACTCCACAGCCCTGCCAGTAACTTCCATTTTTTAAGTGTATGAGTGCGGTTTGCGTTACCGTGTATTTGCTATAAGTGTGGCCTGTGCTACTGTGAGCCTGCTTGCGAGTCGGGTGCTGTGGGATTTTCTATGAGCCCTTAATTAATTGGTGTATTAATTTAAATGTTATAGATGGTGGCAGCGTGTTGGGGTGCATGAAAAGCTGTGTCGGGGTATAATCGAGGCTCAATCTGAGGCCTGAGTGTAAAGGGCGCGAGAGATTGAGTACGTGAAATAGATCGACCCTTGGCAGTTGCAACCAGGTCACGTGGCAGGGCGGTTCCCGTATGTGACGTGTATACATACATACTTACTAACTTATAGGTTGGTTAAATATGGGGCATCCAAAACCGCACCCTGGAACGCAGTGACTCGGCGCAAACATGCCCACTTATAGGTGGGGTTTTCACAGCTGCGATCTCACAGGCCTGGCATGGTTGAGCTTGTTATAAAGTTCCTCCAAGCCATGCGGTACCATGGATTAGAGCAATAGGTCAGCTGTGCTTGGGAGAAGGGAGTGTGGCTTCTTTTGTAGAACAGATAGTAGTAAGTTGATTATTTTGCTGCCTCCCAGACAATATTAATAAATAGTGGCCAACCCTTTTGCTACTAGCAGTGGAGCAATGGGTAAACATGGCATGTTACGGGCGCTATGGCCGGTGGGTCTCTGTTGTTTCAAACAGTAAAGACCCATGGCTAATAATCTGGAGGCTTGCACTTTTGAGCTTCTTACCGGCATCCTCTGCAACCAATGGGAATCACGGTAATTTCATTCGATATGCTGAGTCTCTTCTGAAGAGACCCAGGGTATTGGAGCTGCAGTTCTTATTTTGGCCAGTAGGTGGCAGGGCAACATAAGAAATGAGCAATTCTAGTACCATGGATCTTTAAGAAATATAATGGTACAGAATTAAAAAAAATAAAATAATGTAGCCTCAAATATGAGCTACAAAACCATAAACAAGTATTAAAAAAAAAAAAAATTTCCAATTCCACCCTATTTGGAATATGGCTGTATGAATGGAAAAATAAAGTAATGGCTCAAGGAGGATAGGGAAGAAAAATAAATACGAAAAAAACTCTGGTGTCCACTGAATTAATTATTAAGTATTGATCACAATGCCTTTATCACACCCCAAATGAATTAAGACCTCAGACCAGACCCCAAAGTGTGTTGAGACCCAAACCCCAGAGAAATCATGAAAACCAGTGCACACCAGACTGCAGTCTAGGGTTGACCTCCTACATTTTTTTTTAGACAACTGAACCAAAAACAATGAATGGCCTAAAATTTGTAATGAACCCTGACCTATTATAAAGACCACAACCCCCACATCACACCTTTCAACATAATGTCTTGAATTACAAAGATCCTAAAAAAGGAGGCTGCTCAGAAGAAAAATATACTGGCAGCAGCATGTGAAAAACTCCTCAGTCCATATAATTTAGATCCCAGGAAAATGGGATTGAAGAAACGCCTATCATCTGATTTGCACTGTACACTTCATGTATTGTCAGGTGTATAATGGAAGCTGAAAAAATAAATCAAAGACCCACCTTATTATGGACAGTAAATTTATAAATCGTTGACAATCATGCTTTGCACATGATATATAAAGATAGTGAGAATTACACCCAATATATAGGACAAAAGAAGTGGTACTGTTAAGTGCCCATGTATACAGAATAAGAGCAGATACTGAGAATTACATCCATTATACAGGACAGGAGAAGTGTACTCTGCAGTGTCCATATATATACCGAATAAGAGCACATACTGAGAATCGGACCCATATACAAGCCAGGAGAAGTGATAATGTGCAGTGTACATATATACAGAATAAGAGCAGATACTGAGAATTAAATCCAATATACAGGACAGGAGAAATGGTACTGTGCAGTGTCCATATATGCTGAATAAGAGCAGATACTGAGAAATACACCAGTATACAGGAGAGTAGAAGTTTTACTGTGCAGTGTCCATATATACAGAATAACAGCAGATACTGATGATTACATCCAGTATACAGGACAGGAGAAGTGGTACTGTGCAGTGTCCATATATACAGAATAAGAACAGATACTGAGAATTACCCCCAGTTTACAGGACAAGAGAAGTGGTACTGTGCAGTATCCATATATACAGAATAAGATGGTACTATGCATAGTAACATAGTTTATAAGGCCGAAAAAAGACATCTGTCCATTCAGTTCAGCCTGTTTTCCCACAAGTTGATCCAGAGGAAGGCTAAAAACCCTGTGAGGTAGAAGCCAATTTTCCCCACTTTAGGGAAAAAAATTCCTTTCCTACTCCAATCAGGCAATCAGAATAACTCCCTGGATCAACGACCCCTCTAGTAACTATAACCTGTAATATTATTACCCTCCAAAAATACATCCAGGCCTCTCTTGAACTCTTTTAGTGAACTTACCATCACCACCTCCTCAGGCAGAGAGTTCCATAGTCTCACTGCTCTTACCGTAAACAATCCTCTTCTATGTTTGTGTACAAACCTTCATTCCTCCAGACACAGAGGATGTCCCCTCATCACAGTCACAGTCCTGGGGATAAATAGTTCATGGGAGAGATTTCTGTACTGACCCCTGATATACTTATAGATAGTTATTAGATCTTCCCTCAGTCGTCTTTTTTTCTAAAGTGAATAACCCTAATTTTGATCATCTTTCTGGGTACTGTAGTCCACCCATTCCAGTTATTACTTTAGTTGCCCTCCTCTGAACCCTCTCCAGCTCTGCTATGTCTGCCTTGTTCACAGGAGCCCAGAACTGTACACAGTACTCCATGTGTAGTCTGACTAGTGATTTGTAAAGTGGCAGGACTATGTTCTCATCACGGGCATCTATGCCTCTTTTGATGCAACCCATTATCTTATTGGCCTTGGCAGCAGCTGTCTGACACTGGTTTCTACAGCTTAGTTTGCTGTTCACTAAAATTCCTAGGTCCTTTTCCATGTCAGAGTTACCCAAAATTTTACCATTTAGTATGTACTGGTGACTTGCATTATTCCTTCCCATATGCATAACCTTACATTTGTCAGTGTTAAACCTCATCTGCCACTTCTCTGTCCAAGCCTCCAGTCTATCCAGATCCATCTGCCACTTCTCTGTCCAAGCCTCCAGTCTATCCAGATCCATCTGTAGCATTGTACTGTCCTCTTCTGTGTTAATTACTTTACAAAGTTTAGTGTCATCTGCAAAAATTGATATTTTACTGTGTAAGCCTTCTAAGAGATCATTAATAAATATATTGAAGAGAATAGGGCCCAATACTGACCCCTGTGGTACCCCACTAGTGACCGTGACCCAATCTGATTATGTGCCGTTAATAACCACCCTCTGTTTTCTATCACTGAGCCAGTTACTTACCCACATACAGACATTTTCTCCCAGGCCAAGCATTCTCATTTTATATACTAACCTTTTATGTGGTACCGTGTCAAATGCTTTGGAGAAGTCCAGATATACAACATCCATTGATTCGCCGCGGTCCAGTCTAGAACTTACCTCCTCATAGAAACTGATTAAATTGGTTTGACATGACCGATCCCTCATGAAGCCATGCTGATATGGAGTTATTTGCTTATTTTCCAAGATAGCATCTCTTAGAAAACCCTCAAACAGTTTACCCACGACAGATGTTAAACTTACCGGCCTATAGTTCCCGGGCTCTGTTTTTGGACCCTTTTTGAATATTGGCACCACATTTGCTATGCGCCAATCCTGTGGAACACTCCCTGTCAGTATAGAGTCCTTAAATAGCAGAAATAAGGGTCTGGCTATTACTTAATTCTCTGAGGATACGGGGGTGTATGCCATCCGGTCCTGGCGATTTGCCTATTTTAATCTTTTTAAGACGCAGCTCTACTTCTTCCTGGGTCAGACAGGGCACTTTTAATGGGGAATTTACTTTTATATTGTGCATTTCATCTGACAGTTTATTTTCCTCAGTGAATACAGTGGAGAAAAAAATATTTAGTAGCTTTGCTTTCTCCTCATCGCTCTCTGCAACCCCCCCCCCCCCCCATTACTCTGTAGGTTTATACTTTTTACCATTTATATAATTAAAGAACATTTTAGGGTTAGTTTTACTCTCTTTGGCGATTAATCTCTCGGTGAGCTGATGTTGAAGCACACTGACTTTTATTTATTTACAGGCTGCACTTTTTCCTCTAAAAAGGCTTGAGGATAATGTAATTTGAGGGAAAATGACCTGTGAGATGAGCAGTCATGTGACATGCTTACATCATTAAAAGGCATGTGGCATTTATCATGTAGACAAAGTACTTACTAATGTATTGTTATTGTCCATATTGCTTCCTTTGCTGGCTGGATTGATTTTTCCATCACATTATCTGCAGTACCTGCAGTCCATCAGTGGTGGCCATGCTTGCACACTATAGGAAAAAGTGCTAACCTCTCTGGTGGCTGGGACCGTGGGAGCTCACATAGGCTCGTACTTTTTCCTATAGTGTGCAAGCATAGCCACTGCTGCTGGATTGCAGGGTGGTTGAGCTGAGCTCCTGGGCCTAATTTTGAGTTCAGGAGGGCTTAGGGAACATTTGACCATCCCAGCTTTTCTATATGCATGCACACTTAATTGAGAACCACATTGCAAAAAAAAGTCTATGAAATACCATGGGGCAGAATATTCTAAGGCCCCTTTTACACGAATGATAAGGATTGTGTCTGGATCTGCTCAATTTTATCTGAGATTTCGTCCAGAGATTGCTAGGAGATAACAAGCTACATCTCCTAGCAACCCTCAGTGAAAAACACATTGCATCCGGATTTTTACTGAAGCCCTATTCACTTCTATGGGACCAGGGCTGCATGAAATACGCAGAATATAGAACATGCTGCGATTTTCAGGTAACAGAGATGATGTGTGAAAAACATGTACACAGACCTATAGAAATGAAAGGGTCAGGATCAGTGCGGGTTAATCAATTCACGCATTGCACCCATATGGAAAACTCAACCATGTGAAAAGGGTATACGGGCTTGTTCAAACGGCCGTTGGCCGGACGTGTCCGTGCTGCGGACCGCAAATTGCGGTCCACAATGCACAGGCACTGACCGTGGTGCTTCTGCATATGGATCGCGGACCCATTCACTTCAATGGGGCCGGCGATCCGCATCCGACTGTCTGCACCGCAAAAAAATAGGGTCCACGATCCGTGATGCGGGGTTCAGCCCTAAGGCTGTTCTTTCCCAAGTTAGTCTTAGGCTTCTTTCACACAAGCGTGTTTTCCGTCTGGGTACGTGAAGAAAGCACTTAGCATCCGGACTGAATCCTGACCCATTCATTTTAATGGGTTTGTGTACATGAGCTTTGTTTTTCATGCATCATTTCTGCGTTTAGAAAAAATCGCAGCATGTTCTATATTCTGTGTTTTTTCACACAGCCCTGGCTCCATAGAAGGAAATGGGCTTCAGTGAAAAATTGATTGCATCTGGATGGTTGCTAGCAGATGTAGATTGTTCTTCAATTTTTTTTAATGCATGTGAAAAAACAAATCAAACAACTGAAACACTGAGCACATTCGCAGACAAAACTGACTGAACTTGTGTGCAAAACCATCAGTTTTTTCCTGAACAGACCCTGAGAGAATCTGTAACACTTGTGTGAAAAAGGCCTTACTAAGAAGCCCACTGGAAGAGGCAGACACCTCAATAAATTAGCTGCCTATCGGCAGTTCATGCGGCTAACTGTGGAGCAATGTCCGCTTTGGGCTGGCATAGAGTTGCATTATAATTTAGGCCAGTTTCTGGTAAAAGTGGTGAGTGCAGCATAATAAAAGTTGCACTTTTTGGAACACCACCTCATCCCTAGGATTATGCTGAGCTGCCTACCTCTTTCCCAGGATTGTACTGTGTTCCCTCCTATCCCCCGCACCAGGATTGTGCCATTAGTGCCGCCCTCCCCACGTCTAGAATTATACTATGCAGTATTCCCCCCAGCCCACCACACCCCGATATTGTGCAATGCTGCCTCGCAGACCCCCCACACCCAAACCAGGATTGTGCTGAACTGCCTCCCAAAGCACACAGTCAGCAGAACATGTCACAAACATCCAGGCCCCCCTTTCCAGCAGCAGGATAGATCAGCAATGCACAAATCCCAGGGGGCCTGGTTTAGACAGTGATGCCACAGTCCCAGGAGTAGTCTAAACTGTTACTGTGCTGCCTGCTCCTCCATCCATATTGATGTTCTTTCAGTCCCAATTCTCTCATTTAAAACACACTAAGGGCCCATTCACACGTCCACAAAATGGGCCGCCAAATTGTGGTATGGGTGCGGACCCGTTCATTTTCAATGGGGCTGCAAAAGATGCACTAAAGTTATGCTGTCCCTTAGTGTCCACCCTTACGTTAGTACTCTCCCCTTAGTTTCCCATCAAAGTATATATTTTGCACTTATAGCATTTATAAAATTAAAAAAGTAACATGCACCTAGCCCATTCCCCAGATGATCAGAACCACATCCTGCTCTCGCCAGGAGGCACGAGACAGTGATATCACCACACCTGCTGTGCTGAGGAGAGAATGGTCCTCAGCCTTTGTGCTCATCTACTCAGCCTTGCAGGAGCAATGACATCACTTCATCGCCGTCAAATAAGGCCCCGGTCCTCCTGGATTAAAGACACAGCAGTCAGACTTTGGCCCGAGCCCAGCTGCTCTGTCTGTCATTCATTATGGCCCAGGCACTGCAGCAGTCACTACAACTGCTATGACAGTAGTTTCACCGATGGGTGGAGCAGAAGTTCCCGATAACTTAACTCTTAGCACCGCAGAGGAAAAGGAGGGGAATTGTTCTTCTTCCTGTTCCTCCCTCTTTGCCTCGTTGACTTGTGGGCCAGCAATATTTACTGATATCGCAGAAAGCAGGCACCACAGTATTGCAGAGCGGCTTTGATATGAAGAATCACAGTACGGGTGTTCTGTATATTACTGTACAGGGTGGCGTATGAAAAAGTAGCCCACCTCTAATATCTCCAAATAAAACTGGTCCATAGTAAATCTGTCTTGTTGTCCATAGCAATCAGAACTCAGCTTTAATTTTTTCAGAGCCCTGTAGAAACTGAAAGCTGAGCGCTAAGACAGACTTACAATTATGCAGTTTGATTTGCAGATATTGGAGGCGGGCTACTTTTTTGTGGGCCACGCTGTATATATGTAATCCTTGATATGTGATCGCAGCTTGCCTGACTATGGTGATGCGCTTGTGCATAATTTTGCATGCTTTATTAATAGCTTTTATATTATTTAAAGGGAGTCTTTCACCTGTTTTACACCTATATAACTAACAGCAGTGCCCCACAGAAGATTACAAACACATCCCAGACATACCTGTGTGCACTGTGTGTCTGTATTTCATGTTCAGAAAAAGCACTTTTTTTCTGCTGGAAAACAGCTCCCAAGTGCCCAGCTGAAAGTGAAAGTAAAAAACGCTTTCTCTCCCGACTCGATTTCTAACAGCTATATCTTCTGATATACTGAATATAATGCTACGATTTTGATATAATTTGAAAGCTTGCAATGCCAGCTTTCAAAGAAGGTCAGAGCTATTGTTCTATCTACTACCAATACCAAGATATGAGCAGCTAAAACAGCCCCCCCCCCTTCACTCTGCTTTGGTCACTTGCAGCAGCAGAGCTGGGCACTTGGGAGCTGTTTTCATGCAGAATAAAAGTGCTTTTCCTGGACATGTAATACAAACACAAAGTGCACACAGGTATGTCTGGGATGTGTCTGCAATCTTCTGTGGGGCAATGCTCTTAGTTATATAGATGAAAGACTCCCTTTAAAGGGGTTTTCCAAGTTATATATATTGATGACCTATCCTCAGGATAGGTCATCATTATCAGATCGGCGGGGGTCCGACACCCGGCACCCCCGCCGATCAGCTGTTTGAAGAGGAGGCGGCGCGCCGTACCAGTGCTGCCTCCTCTTCACTGTTTACATGCTGGCCATAACAGGGGTAGTGGTGAGTAGGTGTAATTACACCTAACCACCCCATTCATTTCTATGAGAAGAATCGCTTCCATACAAGTCTATGGAAGCGATTCTTCCCATAGAAATGAATGGGGTGGTGAGGTGTAATTACACCTACTCACCACTACCCCTGTTACAGCCAGCATGTAAACAGTGAAGAGGAGGCAGCACTGGTACGGCGTGCGCCTCCTCTTCAAATAACTGATCGGCGGGGGGTGCCGGGTGTCGGACCCCCGCCGATCTGATATTGATGACCTATCCTGAGGATAGGTCATCAATATATATAACTTGGAAAACCCCTTTAAAGGGAGTCTTTCATCTATATAACTAAGAGCATTGCCCCACAGAAGATTGCAGACACATCCCAGACATACCTGTGTGCATCAATATATATAACTCGGAAAACCCCTTTAATGACAGCAATTAAAGAGCAGCCTTCATATTACAGGGGTTGTCCGGGTTCAGAGCTCTGGGTTCAGAGTTCATGCTCCGATGCCCTCCCTTGCCCTGCGCTGGATCGCGCAGGGCAAGGGCTCTTTTGTTTACATAACACACTGCCGGGCAGAGGCTTTCGCCCGGCAGTGAGTTCGGTGACGTCATCGGCTGTAAGGGGCCGGCTTTAGTGCTGCCCTAGCCGTTTTACTGGCTAGGGCAGCGCTAAAGCCCGCCCATCAGCGCCGGTGACGTCACCGGGCTCACTGCCGGGCGGAAGCCGCCGCCCGGCATAGCCCGGTACGTCACCTGAAGCGGGCTAAATGCCCTGCGCTAATTAGATGAGATGCTCCGATGCCCTGTTCAGGTGGGCTGCCTGGGTGAATTTAAAGGTATGTCCAGGTTCAGCTCTGAACCCGGACAACCCCTTTAAGTATTACAGTATGGGTGCGGTTGCGTATACTCTTGTATATATCGATATACAATTTTAGCAGATACAGGTCAAGTTTGTGGGGGGTATGGAAATGGCTAACAATTTAGCTGTTTGCATCACTCTCCACACAGTGCGATTTCCCTGCAGTACAAGTTTATTAGATTTGACAACTGCACTGACAAACAGCATTTCTTTTTGTTTGATACGTTTTATCAGTTTGTATAAATTTGTTCCATTTCTCCCAGTGGATCTTTCTGCACTTCCTCGTGGGACTCCCTTGTATGGACAGCCGTCTTGGTGGGGTGATGAAGATGCAGCAGGAGGCACAAATAACCAAGATAAGGACAGTAAACTTCAAGATTCTGGCACTACAGGTGTGATACATTTATTACCATCATTTTTTTAAACATTTTTTGTACTTTATGTTGATATTATAGGCACCTTGCATAAATAGTAGAGACAGTAAAATGCAAAATATAATATATAATAAGGCAATACATTAGATTTCATGCACAAAAGAAAGTTACAACTTTTCTTACCCAAAGGCACAAAAATAATAAAAACGGCGAGGTAACAAACAGTGGTATACCCGCAATAGAGGTAGCCCACGCAACTGCTGTGGAGCCTGAGTCTTGGAGGTGCCCCTCATGAAACTTGCTCTCCTCTTTCCTGCATGATTTGCATGCAACTGCCACTAGGCAAAGCTCAATTCAAAGATATTATTACAGCTTCCATGGTAGTTGTATTAATTCCTGTTCACTGAGCTCCCCCTAGTGGTGCAGCCACTAGCTTTGTAATAAATAGAAGAGAAGCAGGAGATTTAAGAATGTATATGTGCCATTTAGCTGGTGTAAATACATTGAGAAATATGGTGTTCAGAATGAGAGCCATATATTTGAAGCACCTGTTTAACGTTTTCCAACCCGTAAGTAGGATGAGGCCAAAGGCAATTTTTTAATTACAAATTGTTTTTAATTAAAATTTCTTCCACTTGATTAAAAAAACATAAATTTGTCAGAAATCTGGGGCTGCATTGCCTGGGAGTGATTGACACAAGTACACTGGGAAACTAGGTGCAGGGGGGCCCATATTAAGTTTTGCTATTGAGCCCTATGAGATCTGTGTACATCTCTAGTAACAAAGCTGTCTTCAAAATGAGTTCCAAGGATCTTTAAAAAGCAACAAAGTCAAATGCAGATTCAAACCACACTCAGTTGGTTCATTTCTTCTCTGACCGCCATCAGGGTTTAAGTGGCTCAAATGTGAGCATTTAAGAGTGGAGTTTCAATTTAAGCCTCATTCACAAGTCCATGTCCGTGCTTAAATCCGTGAGCAGATGTCAGTGATGCATCCATGAAGGATCCGTGTTGGGTCCGTGTGTCCGTTTTTTGCTGTCCGTGTTGCATCTGTGTTTCACTGACACTGAACAGATGAAAAATAATTTTCAAAGCATCTCTTCTTAATGATCCAGGAAAGACAGATGGCATCTGTGGTTTTCACGGACCCATAGACTATAATGGACGTGATGGATCTGTGAACATAGACAAAATAAAGCATGCATTCGTGCTAAAAACACTGACCCATGGACCTAGCTAAAACACCGATGTCTGAATACACACATGAAAATGAATGGGGACGTATGCTGTCTGTGGAGAATACGTACAGCACACGTCCGTGGAACACTGACGTGTGAATGAGGCTTTACTGAGCGTGTTTCTGAGGTATTCATCAAGGTAATGTTTGGTTAGCTTAAAGTGTAACTGCCATTTCACTACCAAAAATGAAATTCCTAACATATGTGATGCTGAAGGGCAGATATTCATGAAGCTTTATTTTTCAGTTAATTTTACATTTCTGATGTCTGTATTCAGCCCTTAGCAACCATATTTCTCTGTGCCTCTATTTCAGCATCTTCCTAAAATGGCCTCTGCTGCACTTCCTGTGGTGATCTTTGCCCTGTACTTAAGGCCATCCTGTATTTCTCTCACTTCCCAGAATGCAGATAACCTCCCACTCCCCCAGAGCAGTGTGTATCCTCTCACATACAGCTGGCCAGAGACAAGCCCTGCAATTACATTTGTTCTTCTTATTCAAGGATTTTATTAAGTTTTACAATATTTTTTACATACAATCACATTGATAAGTAGAATCAGTGCGTACATCTTAATAGAAGAAACCTGTAACTAAACATTGCCAAATGCGTTTAAGGACCCCAGATTGGTGTTCTAGAGTAGTTGACAGGACCCATGAGTTGACAGAATAATAAAAGGAAAGTCACAGGTATGCATAGGCACTAATAGAATAGATATTCATGAAATTAACATGTAAGAATTAAGGTCCTTTTACACGGGCCGATTATCGGCCGAAAAATCGTTCCTAGGAACGCTAGTGCCGATAATCGGCCCGTGTAAAAGTGGCCCTAATCAGCCGACGAACGAGCAAAACGCTCGTTCGTCGGCTGATTGGATCTTTTGTAGAAACCAAAAGATCCAATCTGTCCTGTTTACACAGGGCGATGTGCGCCCGACAGTATGGAGCTTCCCGGCCGCACGAGCGATACAGCGATCACTCGTGCGGCCCGGCGCTCGATTCGTCGGGCCGTGTAAAGGCTCCCTGCCCGAGCGCCGATATCGCTGAATAATCGGCCCGTCTAAAAGGGCCTTTACGCGAAACAATTAACAAAACAACAACAAAAAAGGGGGGGGAGTGGTGATGGGACGGGGAAAATGGGAGGAAAGACGAAGGGAAAAGAGGGGGGGCCAGACGTAGATGATCTCTTTACAATGTCCGATATGTTCCCAAGGACTCCAGACTTTCAGATAGTGATCAAGCTCTTGAGGAGTATGAGTAATTATTTCCTCCATTCTTTGATGTAGCATTACCTCCTCAAAACATTCTTCTAGTGCAGGGGGGTGTCGATTTCCAGTGGTGATGAATCACTGTCTTAGCAGCTTGGATAAGGTACTTAAGTGATTTTTTTTATAGGCTGGGATATTGAGATCAAACACATATAGTAAAAAGTCTTCTGGAGAATTCAGAAGCAGGATGCCAGTCACCTCACAAATAGTCTTGTGTACGGAGTCCCAAAAGTTACGCAAGACCGGGCACTGCCACCAAATATGGAGCAGGGTGCCTTGTTCTGTGCCACATCTCCAATAGCGGTCTGAGACTGAGGGAAACCATTTGTGCAAGAGTGAGGGCACCCTGTACCAACGGGATATAATTTTGTAACAGGTTTCCTGTGCTTTGGTGGATACCAGAGCTTTATGTGAGAGCAGATAACATCTTTGCCATTGAAATGGCGTCAATTGAATGCCCAGTCTCCCATGCCTTACAGAAGGAAGGGGGTTGAGTGGATCTTTGTTAAATGAGCAATTTATACACAGATGAGATTTCACGGAATACCGCGGAAGGCGCCAGGCAGAATTGTTCAAAAGCTGACAATTTTCTAGTGAGGTTGTGTGAAGGACGAATAGAGGAATAGAAGTGTTTAAGTTGGAGATACTCAAAGTGATGGCTAGAGAAGGGGCGGTATTGTTTATGACGGAGGACAGAGGTTTCAGTGAGGTCCCAGATAGAACCTGACAGAAGCGGAGAGGGTGAGTTTTGGATTGATTAAGAAAGGGAGAGGATGAGCTCCCTGGGGGAAATGAGGGATGGTCTGTCACCGGGGTGAGAGGCCCAAAGGGATCAATAAGGGAGAAATGTGGATTAATGGAGTCCAACACCGCAAAGGTATGTTTCGCAGTGAAGGAAAGGGAGGATAGATGATCTCGCAGAGGGCCCATCAACCAGGGAATAGCTGTGATTATAATGGAAGAGCAATCGGTAGCTATGCGAACCCAAGATTTTGGATTAGAGGGGCGAAACATATCCAACAGGCGGGCGTAGGCAGAGGAATGATAATATTGCCTACAATCTGGCAGGCCCACCCCTCCCGCATCTTTGGGGTGGGTTAAAATTTCCCAACGTATTCGAGGTTTACCTGGGGACCAGACAAACACCTATGGATTTGGGTCCAAAATGTGGCTGGGATACGGATAGGGATGGTCTGCAGGAGGTAGAGCAATTTTGGAAGAAGATTCATTTTTAAGACGCTTATTCTGCCAAACCATAAGAAATCCTTGCGATGGCAGGAGTCAAGGTCTCGTTGGAACTGGTGGAGAAGCGGGGTGAAATTATCTTTATATAAATTCGACATGTCTGAATGGATTTTAATCCCTAAATAAGAAATACGATTCACGGGCCAGAAAAAGGGAAAAGAAGATTTTATGGAGGAGACCAGGTCCTGGGGTAGTGAGACATTCAGGGCTGTGTATTTAGACACATTAATTTTAAAATTGGACCACATTCCAAAGCGAGATTTCTCTCGCTGGAGAGATGGGAGGGAAATGCGGGGATTAGTAATATAGAGCAGAAGGTCATCCGCAAAAGCTGCACATTTATACTCTTTACCACCAATATAGATGCCAGAGATGTCGGGATTGTCGCGTATAGCAGACAGAAGATGCTCCATTACTAAAATATAAAGTAAGGGCGACAGTGGGCAGCTCTGTCGGGTTCCGTTGCGTATTGAAAAAATAGGAGAAAGTGTGCCATTTATTTTAACTCTAGCAGACGGGTTTTGATAAAGGGCAAGTATTTTAGATGTGAACGAAAGCCCTACACCCAAATGTGACAGGGTAGAGCTAAGAGAAGACCACGATATGCGATCAAAGGCCTTTTCTGCATCTAGGGAAAGGACCATGAGGGGTATATGGTGGGTCTTAGCATCGTGGATAATATCAAGTGTTTTTAGGGTATTGTTGCGTGCTTCCCTCCCCGGCACGAACCCCACCTGGTCAGGGTGGATAAGAGAGGGCAAAAAGGAATTCAGTCGATTCGCTTTAAGTTTAGCGAAAATTTTTTGATCGACATTCAATAAGGAGATCGGACAATAACTTGCGCAAACCTGTGGGTCTTTGCCAGGCTTGGGAATAACTGCGATGTGAGCCTCTGTAGATTGTGCCGGGAAGGGGAGCCCAGACGACACTGAGTTAAAGAGTCGGAGAAGGAGGGGGGAGAGGGAGGTAGAGAACACCTTGTAAAATTTGGTTGTGAACCCATCTGGTTCCAGGCTCTTACCCCCTGGAAGAGACTTAAGTACTTCCTGGAGTTCTCCCATGGAGAGTTTCAAGAGACACAGACTCCTCCACTGACAGATGGGTAGAGGAGGAAAGGGGCAAGTCCCGCGGAGCAGATGGGGGTGGCAAATTATAAAGGTTTGAATAGAAATCATGAAAAGAGGATGCGATGGCTGGAGTAGTATGGGCCATCGGGCCCTCAGGAGTTTTGATAACCGGGATATGAGAGGAGGCAAGCTGCCCCCGTTAGAGCCCTAGCCAACAAGCGCCCACTTTTATTTCCATATTCATAGAATTTGCTATGACATATTTGGACCATTCATTTGTATGAGGACTCCAACAAGCGCATTGCTTCCAAGCGGGCAGTTTGGAGGTCACGTAGGACAGATTGAGATAATGCGCGCTTGTGGGCCAGCTCCAGGGAGGCAACCTTTTGCAGGGCAGTGGTGAGGGAACGAGCCTTCTCTCTCTTGAGACGGGTTCCATGTGTAATGAAAATGCTGCGTAAGACACATTTGAGGGCTTCCCACTGTATTGGCAAGGGAGTAGGATCCTGGGAATGATCGGCAAGGAAGTTCGTGATGGATTGAGATATATCAGTGGCACAAACAGAGTCAAGGAGGAGAGATTCATTCAACCTCCACGTCCATTCCCCTTTGGTAAGAAAAGGGAGTTTTAGTGAGCCGTATACTGGTGCATGATCGTACCACAGTATATTGCCAATGTGGGTGGACTCCAACCAGGAAAAGGGCATGTTGTTGAATTAAGATATAATCGATACGACTGTATGAGGAGTGGGGTGAAGAAAAGAAAGTGTAGTCTTTGTCCGTGGGATGTTAAAAGCGCCCTGAGTCTCCTAGTTGTAATTGTAAGAGCCTTTTTGACTTCTTTGATCGCCTGGTAAGAGAGGGCGGCACGACCTGAGTAATTATCAAGCATGGGATCTAGGGTGAGATTCAAATCCCTGCAGAGTATTACCGTGCCACGTACTAGGGGTAGCACTTTATCGATAAACTCAGTGAGGAAAGAGACTTTGTTCTGGTTAGGGGCGTAAACTAACCTAGCATCGACCGTACAGCCAAGCACTTGATTTGTCAGGGATTTATGTATTGCTATGGCTACTCCCCTGGATTTGTTCTGCTCATAGTTAGAGAAGTGCCAAGCTGTATAATGTTTATGCCGAATGCTAGGAGCAGATCCCTTTTTGAAATGAGTTTCCTGAAAGCAAATAAGCTGTACCTTTTGTCAGTGGAAGTGATGTAGGATTTGCGCCCGTTTCTCAGGGGTGTTAAGACCTTTAGCGTTGAAGGATGCAATCTTCAAGGACGTCATGAGTAGGAATGTGAAGAGAGCACAAGAGGGAAAATCAGGGAAAATAGACAAGAAAGAAGGAAAAGGGAGAAAAACAAAAACAAAAAAAGTAAGACAATTAATAAAACTACGAAACCGGTAGTAGCGCTTCTTAACAGTGAAACTAGAACCACGGTGTTCTAAAAGAAGACCAAAGAGGTCAAAAGAGACAGTCACCAGGAATATAAGATCCCAGGGGAGTGTCTCGCACTACGTGGGGAAAGTGGCAGCCAGGGAGAAGAGAGCCTGCCGCGATCCCTATGGTTAGATAAGTATGCATGAAAGTCACCTACTCTATGGAAAAAAAAAAGAGAGAAAAACTATGATAAACCCATAAGCAACAACACAGTATGGGCCAGCTAGCAAAGGAGAAAAAGTATACATACCAGGTTCTATGAAGTTCTCAGTCAGGAAGATCTTCACCTACTCAATGGAAAAAAAAAAGAGAGAAAAACTATGATAAACCCATAAGCAACAACAAAGTATGGGCCAGCTAGCAAAGGAGAAAAAGTATACATACCAGGCTCTATGAAGTTCTCAGTCAGGAAGATCTTCAATCATAAGGCACCTACTGAGAGGTCCGCAGTGGACCAGGTTGACGTTGTCGACATCCCCGAGATAAACGAGAGGGAAATCCAGAGTCTCTGATCCGTGAGGTTTGGGACGATGGTGGACGTTGAGGAGGAGGAGGAGGAGGAGGAGAAGGGGAGGTTATAGAGGGCCATGGACCTAACTCCACTGGTGGCAAGTCAAGTTTCTGAAGGAAGGAGGAGAGGTCTGCTAAACAGCGCAGGGTTACAGATTGTCCTTGGTGGCCAGCAATAAGTGCGAAAGGGAATCCCCAGCTATACGGGATTTTGTGTTCATGGAGAAGGTTAGGAAGGGGTCTCAGGGCTGCCCGTTGAGCTAGGGTGTAACGTGATAAGTCCTGTAATAACATGATGGGAGTCCCTTCAAAAGACAATGAAGATTGCTGGCGAGCTTTGTACAGTATCTGTTCTTTGACAGCGTAAAAGTGTATTCGGCAAATAACATCTCTAGGTCTGGAGCCATCAGGCGCCAGTGGTCGTAGAGCTCTGTGTACTCTGTCAATTTCAATAGGAGTAATGAGGGGACGTTCATAGATACCATTGAAAATTGCCACAACAGTGGGCAGTAAGGTGGCATTGGAGACTGATTCAGGAAGTCCTCTAATACGGAGATTGTTACGAAGCCCACATTTTCTACATCGTCTAGGTGTTGTTGAAGAGCAAAAATATGTGCTTCATGAGATTGGGTTGCAGCTTGTAAAGCCTTGACGTCAGCCGCCAGCGTTGTATGATCTTGTGTGACTACATCTACACGGTTGGTAAGGGCGGACAGATCGGTGCGGAATTGAGAAAATTCCTGCTTGCATTCCTGTAAGATATTAGCCGCAAAGCTGGATAGGTCTTCTTTCGAAGGCAGAGAACAAATAAGAGCACGTAAATCCGCCATAGTAGGTGGTCTGGAGTCCTCATCAAACAAGGTCACAGCCTGTGCGGGACATGTATGTGAAAGATTCTTATCAGGCTGAGAAGGCAAGACAGAAACTTCGCAGAGTGGGATCCTCTGACCAGGGGAGGAGACCAGGGTCAGGAGCAGAAGGGTGAGAGCATTCCCAGGATGATCCCATGGACCAGTGGGGGGGATGCCGCCAGGGATGGGTCAGGGGAGGGAGGCAGAGGGCCCCTCTCTTTGGGCATGAGAGAATGGTGGACGACAGGGAGAGGGTCCAGGATCTGTTGTGGTTGGGTGACAGCATATCCTTTAAAGGGAACCTGTCATCTCTGAAACACCCCCTGAACTAAAGTAAGTGTTGGATAGTATAAATGATGCTGAATCCAAATATGTAAGTTTTATCTTCATAATCACTTCCATTCCGACGCTGTGCTCCCACAAACCAGCAGTAAAATGCATTGAGAGGACTCTTCTTTGAGTCCTCTCCATTATGTGAGTGATCACTGGAGTCCTCAGTGCATTTTACTCCAGGTTTGTGGGAGCACAACGTCGGAATGGAAGTGAGTATGAAGATAAAACTTACATATTCGGATTCAGCATCATTTATACTATACAACACTTACTCTAGTTCCGGAGGTGTTTCGGAGATGACAGGTTCCCTTTAAGACCCTCGGGCTCACTTTGTGGGGCCTGTGAGTGGGAAGGCAATGCGTTCAGGGAAACAGGAGGGGTTCCCTATGGGCAAAAAGGAGTAGCTGTGGGCCTCAGGGTCAGTCCTGGGCTAGCATAGGAAGCACGAGCAGGCAGGGAGCCAGGAGAGAGCATCATATTGTGAAATATTTGCTACGATGGCTGTAGGTCCAGGCTGGGCAGGTCAGAAGTCGGCGCTCCTGTGTGGATCTGTGAGGCTAAGGCAGTCTCCTGTTGCAGCACACGGGGCCCGTCAGCGCGCTGTGAGGGTTCTCCTCCTGCGATTGGTGTCCGCGGAGCAGGGTCCGAAGTAGTGGGGCTAGCAGGAGAGAGGGAACTGATTGGGAACGGCGTCCCCAAGGCTGAGGGTGGGAGAGAGAGTGAGGCGGTGTAGTGGCGCCTCATGGTGGAAGCGCCGCCGCCATCTTGTGAGCCCAGCATGTGGTCTCAAGATGCTGCTGAGGGAGGCCGGCTGTCTGGCAAAATAAGCATTTAGGTCGTCTTGGGAGAGATCCAGGGGAGCAGATGGACGATCTCGACCCTTTCTGGTAGTTTTTCCCATGTTGGAGGGTGGATGGAGATCGATTGTGATGAGGGAGCTCAAACAACGCACGTCTTCACTCTTCCATGTCCGGCCACGACCCCCAATTACATTTGTTTTAATAGTCGATGTGCTATAATAACCTGTCTGCTTTCCTTCTAATGCTTTTACTTTACTGACCCTATCTACAGCATGATCCCTGTAATGTGAAGTCCAGGTGAGCAGGGCAATGGGAGGCAAGTGACATGGACTCCAGGAGCTTTGACATTATTGCCATCATACATGCAGTGGGAGGAATATGTGGGTAATATTTGGCATTATCAGTCATTACATACCTGGAGTTTTACATGGGGGGGGGGGGAGCATTATATTTAGCAAACAACTGAGCAAAGAAAGAAGGGGCAGGACGCAGATGCATATTTAGTTGTAGTGGCTTTATTAGGGCTACATTTTACTGCTTTAGAGCTAACTATCCAGGCAAGCAGGGTAGAACAGGCTGCCAGACTGTATAATAAAGAGAAAAGGACTTGTAATATCCGATTGGTTCTGTAGGTCACATGATCGTCTCAAAGACCCTGCAAATAATACACCATTTAGGTAAAGATGCATGGGGTCATTTATCAAACTGGTGTAAAGTACAACTGGCTTAGTTGCCCATAGCAACCAATCAGATTCCACCTTTCATTTTTGACAGCTGCTATGGAAAATGAAAGGTGGAATCTGATTGGTTGGGCAACTAAGCCAGTTCTACTTTACACCAGTTTGATAAATGACCCCAGCAGTGTTTTGGAGGGGTAGATGCTATTTGTGTGTCCCTGTCCCTTTGTGTCCTAGTGTGCGTGTGTGTCACTGTCCCTGTGTGTCCATGTCTCTCTATCCCTGTGTGTGTCCATGTCTCCCTGTGTGTCCATGTCTCCCTGTGTGTGTGTCCCCATATAGTATAATGTCTTCTTGTGGCCCCAAGTGTTTTTTCTTCTAAATGTGTATTAATCGCAATACATTTCTTAAAGGAGTATTCCGGTTACATTAATTATAACTTATGTTTTAGACTAATTCATCGTCAATAATTACCTAATATAACAACTTGTAGGAAAACAGGCTGAACTGGATGGACAGATGTCTTTTTTCGGCCTTACAAACTATGTTACTATGGTAATGTCAATTTCACATATTTACTGTTCAGTAGTTATAAAAGTATTCTTCCTGTGCTATCCACTGTGTTCCTCATAAGTTACCATGGCATCGACCTGTAGTTCTGAGCCTTTGTTAGGTCGAGCATGCTCAGTGTGTTGCTATCAATTCTCTAGCTAAATGTTAGTGTGCTGCTGATTACTGAATAGAGGGGGTGTGACTGGACTGGAATATCAAGCAGCCAATCAGTAAACATCAACACTCATGAACAAGCACAAACTCACAGCAGGATAGCTAGGGATTGTGGGGATTGTAGTTTTGTGAGGGAAGATCAGGAGCCATGATACTCTGTGTGTTGCAGGCTTACACAGGAGGTAGACAAATGGATTGCAAGGTAAAATTAAGCTCTGGTTATATGTGTAGGTATGGGATCTGGTTGGGTCACAACTTGCGGCCTTAGTGTAGTTTTTAAAAAATCAAGTTACTTTACCGGAATACCCCTTTAAAGGAGTTCTGCAGTTCTTTTTAAATAATGAGCTATCTTCTGAATAGATTATCAACATCTGATTAGTGAGGGTCCGACAACCGGAAACCCTGACGATCAGCTGTTTCCCTCAGACCCAGTGACGTCGTGACTAGTATCACTGGCCTGGGTGGTGGTAAGCTCCATTCACTTGAATGGAGTTAGCCCTGCCCAGGCCAGTGATACTAGTCGTGACGTCACTGGGCCTGAGGGAAACAGAAAGAAGGTTGAGGTGCTCCTGGAGTGCCGCTGCCTTCTCAAACAGCTGATCCAGCGCTTGGCTATTTTCGGCATGCGCGGTGCGCCCTCCTTCACTTTCAGGGCCCCATTCTCGATATAGGTGCGGGTCCCAATGGTGGGACCCGCACCTATAGGACAATGGGGGCATATCCTAGCATGGGATATCCTAGCAGGGGATGGCATATCCCATTGTCCAAGATGGGAATAACCCTTTAAATTTGCTTTAACCCCTTAACGCCCAATGACGGCTTATCCCGTCTTGGGCAGGAGCCGCTTGCCGCCCCATGACGGGTTAAGCTGTCATGGCATTAAACTGTCACCATGTCTGATGACATGGTGACAGTGCTGAGACCCCGGCTGTTACTTACAGCCAGGGGTCTCAGCTAACCAGCCCGGGACCAATGGGGGCGGTCCCAGGCTAGCGATCGCTGTGATTGGCTAGTCTGTTCAGACTAGCCAATCACAGCGATCGTATCTGAAATAAACACTAAAATTCATAAATAAATTTAAGAATATATGTGACATATATATATATATATATATATATCGCCCCCCCACCCCACTGTTTTCTCTGATGGCCGATTGGGGGGGGGGCTGTTAATGGGCGGGCGGGCGGCTGCGGTGGGAGTGCCGCCCGCAATGATTTTTCAGGATGGCGAGCGGTTTTCAAGCAGAGTATCAGCATACAGCTGATACTCTGCTTGAAACTGCTGACATCGGTGCTGGCACCGATGGCAGCAGTTTAACCCCTTCCATGCCGCGGTCCGTAGGGACCGCTGTATGGAAGGGGTTAACAGGGAGGGAGCGCTCCCTCTCCCATCGGGCGCTGCGGTGCGCTGGCAGCGCCGATGGTGTGGCCAGAAGAGAGGGAGGAAGCTCCCTCTCCCTCCCATCGGGACGCTGCTCTGCTGTGGCAGCGTCCCAATAGTTACCATGGCAACCGGACGCTTTCAGAAGCGTCTGGGTTGCCATGGTGTAAGCTAAGCCTCATCAGACAAGGCTTAGCAAGAGTGAAAATGCACTGCAGTACACTATATAGTGTACTGTAGTGTATTATGGAACAATCAGACCCACTGGATCTTCAAGAACCAAGTGGGTCTGAGTCTAAAAAAGTGTAAAAAAAAGTGTAAAAAAATAAAAACAAGTTAAAAAAAGTGTAAAAAAATCCCATTTTTTCCCCCCAAAACTCAAATTTTAAATTAGTAAAAAAAGATAAAAAAATACCCCAAGCATGTTAGGTATTGCCACGTTCGTAACAACCTGCTCTACAAAAATATCACATGTCCCGACCCCTCCGGCGAACACCGTAAAAAAATAAAAATAAAAACAGGGTCAAAAAAGCCATTTTTGTCACTTTACGTCACAAAAAGTGTAATAGCAAGCGATCAAAAAGGCGTATGCCCCTCAAAATAGTACCAATATAACCGTCAACTCTTCCCGCAAAAAATGAGCCCCTACCTGAGACAATTGCCCAAAAAATAAAAAAACTACAGCTCTCAGACAATGGAGACACTAAAACATGACTTTTTTTGTTTCAAAAATGATATTATTGTGTAAAACTTAAATAAATAAAAAAAAACGATACATGTTAGGTATTGCCACGTTCGTAACAACCTGCTCTACAAAAATATCACATTAGTTAACCCCTCAGGTGAACACAGTAAAAAAAATAAAATAAAAACTGAACCAGAACATTTTTGTTTACCTTGCCTAACAGTGTAATATAAAGTGATCAAAAATCATATGTACCCCAAAATAGTATCAATAACACTGTCACCTTATCCCTTAGTTTCCAAAATATGGGCACTTTTTGGTTGTTTCTACTATAGGGGTGCATCAAATGGGACATGGTGTCTCAAAACCAGTCCAGCAAAATTCGCCCTCCAAAAACAATCTGGCTCACCTTTCCTTCTGCGCTTGGCCATGCGGCCATACAGTAGTTTACAATCACATGCGGGGTGTTTCTGTAAATCGCAGAATCAGGGTAATAGATTTTGAGGGTTTTTTTGCTATTAACCCTTGATTTGTTACAGGAAAAAATGGATTAAAATGGAAAATCTGCAAAAAAAGTGAAATTTTGAAATGTCATCTCCATTTTCCTTTAATTCTTGTGGAATACATAAAGGGTTAACACAGTTTGCAAAATTAGTTTTGAAAACCTTGAGGGGTGTAGTTTCTAAAATGGGGTCATTTATGGTGGTTTCTATTATGTTAGCCCCACAAAGTGACTTCAGAACTGAACTGGTGCTTAAAAGAATGGTTTTGGAAAATTTCAAAAAAATTTAAAGAATTGCTTCTAAAATTCTAAGCCTTCTAACATCCCCAAAAAATAAAATTACATCTACAAAAAGATGGCAACATAAAGTAGACATATGGGACATGTAAAGTAATAACTATTTTGTGAGGGATCACTATCTGCCTTAATAACAGAGAAATTCAAAGTTTGAAAATTACAAATTTTTCAAAATTTTCTGTAAATTTAGGATTTTTTTATAAATAAAGGTGATTTATATTGACTCAAATTTACCACTGTCGTGGAGTACAATGTGTCACGAAAAAACAATCTTGGAATCAGTCGAATCGGTGAAAGAATCCCAAAGTTATGAATTAATAAAGTGACACATGGCAGATTTAAAAAATGTGGCTTCGGCATTAAGTGTAAAAGTAGCTTCGGCCATAAGGGGTTAAAATATCAAACATTCCAATAAAAAACAAACAAACATGTATGTCCCGCTTACATGTTTCGAACTCTTAAGAGTTCTTGTTTACAGAATAACATAAATCAATTAAAATAAGTAATTTAAAAGCAATCTAGGCCAATGTGTAGTTCAATGTAGGAGCATTATACATGTACTAAATACCTGACGTGTCTTAATTGGATTTTTATAACAATTTTAAGGGATCGATGTCTCTCAGAGGGTCGCAATCTCAAATCTTCCGACACAGGGGGTTTTAACGTCCAAATGCTGCTTTATTTTCGCTCTTTAGCACCAACACACATGAAAAGCATTCAAAAAAACACCTGTCCGTCTGGGTTCTACCTAATACACGTGATGTCTCTATCTCACCTATAGAGCGCCGTTCACACACATTATTCGGTCCGGCTTCCTCAGCCGTACGGTCCAGCAGCCTCCTGGCTGTTACCTCACCAGCACCTTTGGGGTGAGATGGTCCAGTAGTCCTCCTGACTCTGGCCGTGCAACCCTCTATCCATAGGCGTCGCTGGGCCCCCCCCCAAACTTCAGGTTTTACAAAGCCTTGTGGCCCCTCAGCCCTCCTGGCTGAGACCACCCAGAGCCTCTGCAGGCTCCAACCTCTCAGGCTTCCTCAGCCTTGTGGTGCCCCAGCCCTCCCTGGCTGGGACCACATGGGCCCTCTCCAGGTTTGTTCCCTGGGGCCCTCTCTCTCCAAATCTCTCATACACAGAGGGATGTTTTATGTGTGATTACACTAGCAGGCCTCACCTGCAATCTCCTCAGCTAACTGCAATACCTGTAGTGGAAGGGTGTGAACTGGCAGATCCCACTTCCAAACCTATCCCCCAGTCCAAATGAAATCCAGCCCAGAACAACATCTAGACAAAACTGCCTCAGCCAACCACACTTTGCTGAAACCAATGCAGCCTTCTGAATTAGCTGCTGAGGTAGCTGGGTGAGATACACACGCCTTTCAGCACTTATACTGTACACATCACCACATATCTCTCCCCCCTCTTCTTCAGACCGGAGGTCTGGGGACTTTTCCACATCGCACTGTGTCCCCTGGAAGATGTGGCCAGTGTTACACTCTTCCCTTTGTTCTGCCACACCGCTGCCAGCAAAGCTCGATTTGTCACAAAAATCACTTTTGTACCCCATAACCAGTATTTTATGGATCCTACCATCCACTCAGTGGCCAAAAATACTCTCCCTGAGTCTGTGCTATCAACATCATTAATCAACATTTCCAAATCCCATACATTTTTACCAGGGGCAGCTTCTTCCCCAGTCACCACCTGCAAAGGAAAAGGGGTGTCCTCATCATCACATATTTCACATGACCCCACATTTTCATTATGCATTTCAAATAACTTCACATGTTCATTCTGCACCTCATCTGCACCTTTGCTTTTAATGGTTGTTTCACCTAAACCATTGTGATCAATGTGCATTTAATTTACACCTTCATTTAAAGGGACAGCTACATGTTCTGCAGGAGTTTCATCACTTTCTGCAGAAGTGTCTCCATTTACCCACAACTCTCAGAACAAGGGGAAATCATGGCCCAACATTACGTCATGTATGAGCCTATTTGCAACACCAAGTCCATAAGTCCCAGTTCCTACTGGAGTCTCACACTCTGTGAGAGCCACAGGATAGTTCTTGCTATCCCCATGTATGTCTATCACACTTAGCTTTATGTCCAACACATAGTCCCCAGCTGCCAAGCTGGCATTTACCAGGCTCACCTGGCTCCTTGCATCCAGCAATGCTTGGACTGAACTGCCATTTACCACAATGTCACACATTTTCGGCGCAGTCTCTAGTCCCGGTGTCTCAACATTAACCCCAACATTCCCAGCAATTCTTTGTTGCACCTGATGGGCTCCACCCAGCCACAGCAGCTTCCACATAGGACTTTATACTTACCCTCCCCCCCAAAAAAAAAAAAATTCTCCACAGGTCAGTCTCTTTCACTTGGGCTTCTGGCCTTTTAAATCACTGCAAAATTTTCTTGCAACACAGCAAAAGTGTCCCGATTTGCAACAGCAGCTTTATCTAGACTTTGGGCTTCCAGCCCTTTAAATTTATTGAACACAACCTTCAGCAACACAAGCTCGTTTCACTTTCTGTTGCCCCTAGCAACAACATTGCCCTCTCAGCATGGACACTGCCCGCATTCTCCACCAATTATAAGGGATCGCTATCTCTCAGGGGGTCGCAATCACAAATCTTCCAACACACAGGGGGTTTTAACGTTCAAATGGTGCTTTATTTTCGCTCTTTAGCACCAACACACATGAAAACATTCAAATAAACACCTGCCCGTCTGGGCTCTACCTAATAAACGTGTTGTCTCTATCTCACCTATAGAGCATCGTTCACACACGGTATTCGATCCGTGACCTCACCAGCACGTTTGGAGGGAGGATGGTCCAGTAGTGCTCCTGATTCTGACCGTGCGACCCTCTATCCATAGGCGTCGCTGGGCCCCCCAAACTTCAGGCTGTACAAAGCCTTGTGGCCCCTCACCCAGAGCTTCTCACCCAGAGCTTGTGACCACCCAGAGCTTCTCAGACTTTTTCAGCCTTGTGGCCCTCCAACCCTCCCTGGCTTGGCCCTCTCCAGGTCTGTTCCCTGGGGCCCTCTCTCTCCAAATCTCTCATACACAGAGGGACGTTTTATCCCTCCGTGATTACACTAGCAGGCCTCACCTGCAATCTCCTCAGCTACCTGAAGGGTGTGGACTGGCAGATCCCACTTCCAAAACCTATCCACCAGTTCAAATGAAATTCAGCAAACCACTGCAGCTTTCTCAATTTCTTTCTTTTTTTTTTTTCTTTAAATCTTTATTATTAATATCAAAATGAACAATATAAATAAATACAATCAATATAAACACAATTTTATAAGTAAAACCCAAAAACTCCGCACCCTACACTTCCCCTGAGAGAGAGAACCAAAAAAAAAAAAAGAACCTAATCCCAATACTTATTTAACCATGGTTTCCATAAAGTCAAGAACCATTCCCTCTTTCCTTGATTTTCAAATATAGCCCTCTCCATTCTTATTGTATCATTCACCACTCCAACCCACTCTGTCACCAAAGGTGGACCTTTTTCAATCCATTTCCTGACAATCAAAAGACGTGCCTGAAACAATATTCTGGATATTACCTGTTTTTCAGATTTGGACTTCCCCAGATGTGTGACTGCGCTTAATAAACAGGCCACCGGATCACCCTCCAAGTGAACCCCCAAAATATCCCTAAGAATATCCATGACTCCTGTCCAATAGCGAAATAATTTCAGGCATCTCCAAATTAAAAGAAATAAACCTGCATGATCTTCCCCACATCTAGGGCATTCATCCGTCACTCAATCCCATTTTTTTTTGCATGTGAAGCTCTCAAAGATACAAAGGACCTACTTCTAATTGAGTCCTCCCACTACTCATCTGTCAAATCAACAATATCTTTCTTCTGTGTACCTTTCGCCATAATCGAGATCTTACTTTGTTTGGCTTTCATTAAAACATTATATCCCCTTGAGACAGTGCCTTTAATCTTTTTGTTGTTCAAAAATACCTTTAATGTATCCACAGGAGCCTTCTTATATCTTTCCACCTCTATAGATAAATTAATAGCATCCCTAAACTGCAAATAACGAAAAAAATCTTTATTAGTGATTCCAAACTCCTTTTTCAACCTTTCAAAATCTTTTAACCCCTTCAACCCCGGGCCTGTTTTCACCTTACTGCCCAGGCCATTTTTTGCAAATCTGACATGTCACTTTATGTGGTAATAACTTTGGAACGCTTTAATTTATCCAGGTCATTCTGAGATTGTTTTCTCGTCACATATTGTGCTTCACGACAGTAGTAAATTTTTGGCAAATATTTCTCTACTTTCAAAATACATAGTAATACCTCCAAAAATAGTTATTATTTTACATTCCCCATATGTCTACTTTATGTTGGCATCATTTTATAAATGTTATTTTACTTTTTTAGGACGTTAGAGGGCTTAGAAGTTTAGAAGCCATTTTTCAAATTTTCACCAAATTTTCCAAAACCATTTTTTTAAGCACCAATTCAGATATAAAGTGATTTTGAGGGGCTTACATAATGAAACCCACCCATAAATGTCCCCATTTTAGAAACTACACCCTCAAATTATAAAAAACTGCTGTTACAAACTTTGCTAACCCTTGAGGTGTTCCACAAGGATTAAAGGAAAATGGAGGTGAAATTTCACTTTTTTGGTACATTATTCATGTTAATAATTTTTTTCTTGCAACACAGTAAGGGTTAACAGCAAACTAAACCTCGATATACATTGCTCTGATTCTGCAGTTTACAGAAATACCCCATATGTGGTGGTAAACGTCTCTATGGGTTTGTGGCAGTGGTCAGAAGTAAAGGACTGCCCTATGGATTTTGGAGGCAGATTTTGCTAGAATAGTTTTTAGGCACCATTTTGTAATTGAGAGACCCTGACGTACCCCTACAGTGGAAACCCTCAAAAAGTGACCCCATTATGGAAACTACACCCTTCAAAGAATATATTAAGGGGGGTACTGGCCACTTTGACCCCCTAAGTGTTTTACGGAATTTGGAAACACTTGGCTGTGAAAATGAAAAATTTCATTTCTTCCAATAAAATGTTGCTTTAGCCCCAATTTTTTTTATTTTCATAAGGGGTAACAGGAGAAAAGCACCCCATAATTTGTTACCCATTTTCTCCTGAATACGGCAACACCCCATATGTTGTGGTAAACTGATGTGGGGGCACATGGCAGGACTTAAAACAGAAGGAGCGCCATATGGATTTTGCAGCACAGATTTTGATGGAATGGTTTGCGGGAGCCACTGATTTTTATTTTTTTGAGTTATTGTCTTATGTGGGGGCTCATTTTTTGCGGGATGAGCTGATGTTTTCATTGGTGCCATTTTGGGGTACATAAGACTTTTTGATCGCTTGGTATTACACTTTTTGTGAGTCAAGGTGAAAAAAATAGCTGTTTTGGCATGGTTTTTAAAAAAATTTTTTTTACAGCATTCACCAGAGAGGGCAAATAATGTGATATTTTTATAGAGCAGGTTGTTACGGACGCGGCAATACCCAATATGTCTAACATTTTTATTTTTGGAAAGTTTTACACATTAGATTTATTTTTGAACAGAATAAAATCTTTTTTTTTTGTGTTGCCATTTTCAGAGAGCCATATTTTTTTTATTTTCGAGCGATTGTCTCAGTTAGGGTATCATTTTTGCGGGACAAGATGACGGTTTGATTGGTACCATTTTGGGTTAAAGAGGACCTTTCACCACTCCTGACATGCCTGTTTTAATAGCTTCATGCATTCCCCACGTAATAACAAGTCTGGAACACCTATTTTTATGTCTGTATGTTGTGCCATTCCTTTATTATTTGCACTAGAAGTTATGTTTGTCTTCAGTAAGGGAACAGAGGGGAGGTAACAAGTTGGGGGTGTGTACCTGCACAGTCTGAACATGGCAGCACTGATTGGCTAGAGTCAGACTGTGCAGGGACACACCCCCAACTTGTTCCCTCCCCTCTGTTCCTTTACTGAAGGCAAATAGCAATTAATTCATAACTTCTGGTACAAATAATAAAGGAATGGCACAACATAGATCCATAAGAATAGATGTTCCAGAATTGTTAGTACGTGGGGAATGCATTGAGCTTTTAAAACAGGCATGTCAGGAGTGGTGAAAGGTCCTCTTTAAATACGCCTGTTTGATCGCCTGCTATTACACTTTTTGTGAGGCAAGAGGGAAAAAATGGTTGTTTTGGCATAGTTTTTATTTTTTATTTTTTGCAGCATTCACCTGGGGGGCCATCTCGTGTAATATTTTTACAGAGCAGGTTGTTACGGACGTGGCGATACCAAATATGTCTAACTTTTTTATTTTTGGAAAGTTTTACACATTAGATTTATTTTTGAACAGAATAAAATCTTTTTTTTGTGTTGCCATTTTCAGAGAGCCATATTTTTTTTTATTTTTCGGGCGATTGTCTCAGGTAGGGTATCATTTTTGCGGGACAAGATGACGGTTTGATTGGTACCATTTTGGGTTAAATACGCCTTTTTGATCACCTGCTATTACACTTTTTGTAAGGGAAGGTGACCAAAAAATGGCTCTTTTGGCACTTTTTTTTGTTTTTTTTTTTTACTGCGTTCACCTGGCGGGTGGATGATGTGATATTTTGATAGTCGGCCGACACAGACGCGGCGATACCTAATATGTATACTTTTCTTTTTTCCCCTTTTTTTTACAATTTTTTTTTAACTTTATTTTGGGAAAAGTTTTTTTTTTTTTTTTTTTACTTGAAACTTTTATTTTTTTGTAAAACGTTATTTTTTTCACTTTTTTTCCCATTTTATTTAACCTTTGGGGGTCTGATCCCCTTAACAATGCATTACAATACTGTTGTATTGTAATGCATTGGCTGTAAGTGTATTACTCAATGTAATACACTTACAGCCTGCTTCCTGTGCGATCCAGGGGGCTGGATCACACAGGCAAGCAGGGATAGCAGCCACGATGCCTAAGGAAGGCATCGGGCTGCTATCCAAGCCATCGGGTCCCCGTCACAGCAGCACGGGGACCCGATGGACCCCCTTTCCTCCCGCCCGCATCGCATGTGCCGCGGTCAGCGCTGACCGCGGCACATCGAGGGTTAATACGCCTGCATCGGTGAAAACACCGATGCGGGCGTACGCAGCAGGGGTCCGGCTACTGGGCACAGCCGGTCCCCCGCAGCTGATCGGGCGGGCGCAGCTCCTGCACCCGCCCAATCAGCGCGCCGTACTAGTACATGTACGCCCAGCCGTACATGTAGTACATGTACGGCGCTGGGCGGGAAGGGGTTTAAGGGGTTGTCTCACCTCCTGCCTTCCCGTCTTCTCTGCTGCTCTTTGGGCTTCTTTCAGAGCTTTAGCGGGGTGGGGCTTCTGCTGACTGACAATAACCCTTGCCTCTCCATGCTCGTTCACACAGACACCTCTCCGTAGTGCTTTGCACACTGTTATCTCTATATATTTGTATATAGAGATAACAAAGGGTTCCATCAAGTGCGATGTCTGTCTCCTGATAAGGTTACCAGGAGACAGATACCATCGCGCTGCCAGCCGCTGTAGGAAACTTTCAGGTCAGACCTGAAGCTTTCCTACAGTCATCTTTCACAAGATGACAGCCGGCACTTGTGATTTGTGTATTACAGGTCAGGGGCTATTTGTGAAAGCCCCGAACCTGTTATACTATTAATCCTCTTGGCATAACTGTATAGAACAGCTTCAGAGCTGCAGCTCCTGCCCTGAAGCTGTTCTATAGAAAGAACGAGGTGGCCGGGTGCAGGAGCCGAGACAAGAACACCTATGAGGTGGCTGGATACGGGAGAGAATGCTCATACACTGGCCTCTACAGTATGTATGCTCGCTCCCACGATTCCCCGGCCACCAGAAAAGCCTCCTAGTGCGCAAGCCCGGCCACCGCAAGTACATTACAGTGGTGGCCGTAACCCCTAGAGACGAGCAGGGTCTAAAGGAGGCTATAATGAAAGAAAACGGAAGAGAAGCAATATAGAAAACATAAGTACATTACAAAGTGACTGAAAATAACATCATATACACAATAACTATGACTTCCTAAGGTGAGACAACCCCTTTAATACATCCCCATCAAAAACTTGCCACAAAAAATAAATTCCCCTTTTCTCCTAATTCACATAGTGTTTAATTTTTTTAATTTCCTTCAAATTTAAGTTATTCCACAACGGCGTGTACTCTATATATCCCTTTATATCCAATATTTTTTTTTCCTCCCAAACCTTACCCATTAAGTTATATCTGTAATGATCTATATTTATACGCCCTAAAGCACCCGCTTCTAATAATTCAATTATACTAGATACACTATCATTCCAACCTCTACCCTTTAACTGTTATCTCAAGAAATAATCTACAGCCTCCAACCTCATAAGTCCAAATTGGACCACTAAAAAGTAAAAATACCAATTAGGAAGTGCCAGCCCACCACCTCTACAGGATAACTTCAAAATCTCTCTTTTAATCCTAGGAACACTTCCTTTTCAAATAAACTCTCTAATTAATCTATCTAATACCCTAAAAATCTTACATGGCAACCACAACGGAGTAGCCTGGAACACATAAAGAATCCTTGGAAGACACACCATATTTACCAAATTTATTCTACCTATCATTGACAGTGGGAGGTTTTTCCAAATCCGAAACTTTTTTTTCAAATCGTCCAGAAGAGGAAAAACATTCAATTTCTCTTCAATATATTTATTAATGATCTTGTAGAAGGCTTGCACAGTAAAATATCAATTTTTGCAGATGATACTAAACTGTGTAAAGTAATTAACACAGAAGAGGACAGTACACTGCTACAGATGGATCTGGATAGACTGGAGGCTTGGGCAGAGAAGTGGCAGATGAGGTTTAACACTGACAAATGTAAGGTTATGCATATGGGAAGGAATAATGCAAGTCACCAGTACATACTAAATGGTAAAACATTGGGTAACTCTGACATGGAAAAGGACCTAGGAATTTTAGTGAACAGCAAACTAAGCTGCAGAAACCAGTGTCAGACAGCTGCTGCCAAGGCCAATAAGATAATGGGTTGCATCAAAAGAGGCATAGATGCCCGTGATGAGAACATAGTCCTGTCACTTTACAAATCACTAGTCAGACCACACATGGCGTACTGTGTACAGTTCTGGGCTCCTGTGAACAAGGCAGACATAGCAGAGCTGGAGAGGGTTCAGAGGAGGGCAACTAAAGTCATAGCTGGAATGGGTGGACTACAGTACCCAGAAAGATTATCAAAATTAGGGTTATTCACTTTAGAAAAAAGACGACTGAGGGGAGATCTAATAACTATGTATAAATGTATCAGGGGTCAGTACAGAGATCTCTCCCATGATCTCTTTATCCCAAGGACAGTAACCATGACGAGGGGACATCCTCTGCGCCTGGAGGAAAGAAGGTTTGTTCACAAAAATAGAAGAGGATTCTTTACGGTAAGAGCAGTGAGACTATGGAACTCTCTGCCCGAGGAGGTGGTGATGGTAAGTTCACTAAAAGAGTTCAAGAGGGGCCTGGATGTATTTCTGGAGGGTAATAATATTACAGGTTATAGTTACTAGAGAGGGGTCGTTGATCCAGGGAGTAATTCTGATTGCCTGATTGGAGTCGGGAAGGAATTTTTTCCCCTAAAGTGAGGAAAATTGGCTTCTACCGCACAGGGGTTTTTTGCTTTCCTCTGGATCAACTTATAGGAAAACAGGTCGAACTGGATGGACAGATGTCTTTTTTTCGGCCTTATAAACTATGTAACTATGTAATTTAATAAAGTCCCTTAAGCCATTTGTGATATTTATTCCCAAATACCTAAAATAGTTCTTACTATTCACCACATGTAAATTATAATTACATTTGTGTACAATTTGTGGGTAGGTAACTGGCTCAGTGATAGAAAACAGAGGGTGGTTATTAACGGCACATATTCAGATTGGGTCACTGTCACTAGTGGGGTACCACAGGGGTCAGTATTGGGCCCTATTCTCTTCAATATATTAATGATCTTGTAGAAGGCTTGCACAGTAAAATATCAATTTTTGCAGATGACACTAAACTGTGTAAAGTAATTTACACAGAAGAGGACAGTACACTGCTACAGATGGATCTGGATAGACTGGAGGCTTGGGCAGAGAAGTGGCAGATGAGATGTAACACTGACAAATGTAAGGTTATGCATATGGGAAGGAATAATGCAAATCACCAGTACATACTAAATGGTAAAATATTGGGTAACTCTGACATGGAAAAGGACCTAGGAATTTTAGTGAACAGCAAACTAAGCTGCAGAAACCAGTGTCAGACAGCTGCTGCCAAGGCCAATAAGATAATGGGTTGCATCAAAAGAGGCATAGATGCCCGTGATGAGAACATAGTCCTGCCACTTTACAAATCACTAGTCAGACCACACATGGAGTAATAATTTTTTCCTGATTTTCACCATAATGGAAACCCCTAATATTTTTATTTTCCCTTATCAAAAGGCTAATGGTTCTATTGCAAGTGCAAAAAGCAGAGGGGATAGGGGACATCCCTGCCTAGTGCCCCTAGAAAGGGCAAAGGGCAGGGACGTTTCCCCTCTCCACCCTCACCCTCGCTCTGGGATTTAAAAAAATTAACTTAATCCAATTTATGAATGAATCCCCAAAACCTTTAAGGACACCCCATAAATAATCCCATTCTATAAAATCAAAAGCCTTGATTGCATCTAATGAGAGTATCACTTTCCTATTGTTTCCATCCTTATTTGCTTCTATATTCATGAATAATCTTCTAATATTAGAATAGATTCAACAACCCGGAATAAACCCAGTTTCCTTGTTAATTTCCTCGTTAATAATTACTTTTATTACTCTAGCTAACCTATCAGCTAAGACTTTAGCTAGCAACTTAATATCGGTGTTCAACAATGAAATGGGCCTATAAGACTCGGGTTTTAATAAATCCTTATCTGCTTTGGGGATCAACACTATAGTTGCTTCATCCATTGAATCAGGCAATTTCCCTTCACTCTTAGCTACATTTAATGTTTCCAGCAATTCCGGGAGTAAAATTTCATTAAATCTAATATATAAAGCTGAGTGTATGTGTGTGTGTATGTCCGCTAAAGGAATCCGCAGCGCTGTAGCGACAGTCACAAAATTTGGCACACATGTACATCAGGTGTCCGGGAAGGTTTTAGAAAAGTTTTCAGCTCTATTCCCAAAAGATGCATTAGCCAATAGTAGCCTGGTCACATGACCCTTATCAGCCAATAGAAGCTCACAGGCACACACCAGGTTTCTATGACAACCTAGCCAGTTCACTGCTGTAGGTCTGCATTAAAGAGGCAGAGCACTGTGGATGACAACAGTAAAGGGGTATTTCGGTTACCATAAATATAACTTATGTTTTAGACTAACTCATCATCAATCATTACCTCATATAATGTAAATTTCACATATTTACCGTTCAGTAAACTATGTAGTAGTAATAAAAGATGTTTTCTTCCACTGCTACCCACCTTCCTCCTAAATTACTAGGGCATCGACCTGTAATTCAGGCCACCGTCAAAAGAAGGACTTAAAAGCCCCACCCCCAGATCCCACTAAGTCACGCCCCTGACTCAGTCAGGCCACGCCCCATTCCATGCCGCATTTGACCGGGATTAAAAATATAGGTAAAAATCACCTTTCAGCTGCAGGTGTGGGGGGAGGGTGACTTTCTTCCTGCAGCTCATGCACAGTGCTGCTGCTGAGAGTGAGCTGTTCAAAAGGACATCCCTGTGTCCATCCAGGCCCTGCGCATGACAGAGGACATTGAGTCTGAAAGCCAGACTGTCCAGCCTAAAACAAGACCTCTGGCCACCCTAGGGGCAGGCTGATGTTAGGGTAGAGGTAACTGTTAAAGGGGCGGCCTGCTGTAAAGGTCACTGTTCAAGGGACGGGCTGCTGTAGAGGTCACTGTTAAAGGGGTGGGCTGCTGTAGAGGTCACTGTTAAAGGGGCGGGCTGCTGTAGAGGTCACTGTTAAAGGGGCGGGCACTGTAGAGGTCACTCTCGATATCTTTTAACGACACACACACACACACACACACACACAAACAGTAAATTAAATAAATGAAATATACCAGGGCGAAGCCGGGTCTTTTAGCTAGTTCTTTATATACTTCAAATCCATCAGCCCCGGGTGCTTTTTTAGCTTTTGCCGATTTTAAATCATTAATTAACTCTTCTACCTGAATATTTGCATCTAAATAATCTCTTTGAGTATCTGTCAGTTTCTTAAAGGGTATATCATCCAAAAATTGAACCAACTCTTCCTTATTATAAGAAGATTGGGATCTATATAGTTCCTGAAAATATTGTTCAAAAGCCTTACAAACCTGTTCTGGAGTTTTACATTCCCTGCTGATTTTTAATTACACTAATGCAACTTTTCTGATTTAGATTTTTGATTATATTGCCGAGGAGTTTACCCACTTTTTCCCCCTCTAAATCTCCCTAACATTTTCTTATTCCTCCTCCCAACCTCTCAAATTTTCCAAAGAGGGATTCTGTACACAACGATCTTTAGCCATCTTTAACCTCAATTCCGTCTTCTGCATTTTTTCCCTAACCTCCTTTTTCCAATTACTAACATGTTTGAACAATAAACCCCTCAAAAATGCTTTTGCAGCATCCCAAATAATCAATTTTGCAGTGGTACCATTATTAACAGAGAAAAAAAACTTAAGTTCTTCCTTAATATTTTCCTTATGTTTCAGTAACATAAACCAATGTGGGTTAAATCTAAATACTTTTGGAGGGCTCATATTATTATTTCCTAGTTCCACAACTAATGCACAATGATCTGACATAGGCATAGGATCATAACTCATCTTAATCAACCTTAGATCAACCAATTTCTTATTACCCAAAATCATATCAATCCTTGACCATGTCTGATGTGTCTTTGAGTAAAAAGAATATACCCTCATATCCGGGTTATATAATCGCCAAACATCTTCTCAACCTAACTCAAGAAGTAATTTGGCAAAGTTAGTATTAGATGAGATATTCTTACTCCTGGAAATTCTATCTTTAACCGGATCTAAAATTACATTAAAATCCCCTACTGCGATCAACGGACAGTCATGTTTCTCAATCAGAAAACTTTGCAGTTCATATAACACATCCGGCTTATACGGTGCAGGAATATAAACATTTGCGATGACCATTGGGACATTATCAATCTTACAATACAAAAAAAGATATCTGCCAGCGTTACCTACGCGTCAGACGTGTGACGCTAAGCTCCGCCTCCCCTTGACTCTGTGCTGCATGTGCTGCCGGGATGCTGGTGGCGTGAAGTTGCCCCAAGCTTCCCTGAGTTGCTGGGCCGCCGGTTCCCTCCTGCACTGCCTGGATCGCCGAGTACTGAGTTTGTGGTGCGCTCCGGTGGCAGAGGAGCGCTCCGCTGTGTGTGATCAGGTGGGACGCTGTGCCGAGGTCCATGGACGCCTTTCCTGTGGGTGAAGGTGGAGAGAGGTGCGGCAAGAGGAGCTGGTGCGCCAGGGTTGCAGCGTTCCCCTTCTATAGTGGAGGCTATTGGATGATCCTGTCTTGCACTGCCACGTGGGACGCCAGTCATGCTCCGGTGTTGGGGGAATATTCCACACCAAGCGCAGGAGGAGGAGGGGGTAAAGGAAATGGGATTAGGCCTGGAAACTAGTGAAGGCAGGTGGACACCTCCTAGGGAAAACCCTAATTCCAGTCCTGGCTAGCTACCAGTATGAACAGGCCTTGAAGGTAGGTGAGTTCATACGCTGGAAACCTGGGACCCTAACTGTCCCTGAAGGACCCTGAAGCCAGTGACTGGAATGAGACAAACTGTTCCTCCACCAACCTGGACGAACAGTAGTCTCCCCTCAGGCCCAAACACCAAAATACAACAGGGAAAAGCAGGGGAAACACAAAAGGGAAAAGAGGACACTTATCTTAATAGAAGAAATGGAAGCAACCGAATCTCATCAGAGAACAACTCCAATCCACAACAATGTCCACTAAAACTATAAACCGCAAGGAACTGAGAGGCAAGCAGGAATAAATAGGGGAAGGACAATTACCAACAGCTGAGGAAAAGGGGTGGGGTAAATAGCAACAACACAAAAAGGAAAACATGTCAGATTATGTCACTAGTGCAAGTCTAGAAGACTTTCTGCAACCTGTTGCAGGAACGTCCGTGACAACGCTGCACTTGAGACCTGGATGCCATTCTTGTGTGTGTCTTGGAGTCCGTGAGTTTTGTGGTGGCTGGAGCGAGTTGATGCCTAATGTGGTGACTATTTTTTTTATAGAAGGTGATTTTTTGGAGGGAGCGCTATGTTTAATGGAGGAAAGGAACAGAAATGAAAATTAAAAGAAAAATGGGAGATAAAAGTAAAGAGGTCTAAGGAAGTCTAGATAACACTCTGCCTGCCTGGTGATAGGAGGGGGTGCAAAGTATGTGGACTTATTTCTTTTTTTTTTTCTGCTTTGAACCGGATTGGTGTCATCCTTATTACTATCAAATAACTTTATAGTACCTATAGTACCTATTCTAACATTCATAGCTTACTTTTTAACGCTCCCTTTTATTATCTCTGAGCGTGGCATTGATTTGAATTATTGTATTGGTAAGGAATCATTGGAATAGAGGCGACTCACAAGGCACTGTTAAAATGGTGGATATAGTGATAAATAACCTGTAGGTTCTGGTCAGAGAAGAACTACAGGTTAGGGAGACTTTGTTATCACATAATATCCTATAGTAAAATCCCCACCTGTCGGCTTTTTTCTAGGTACTATTTGAATGAATGACTCCTTGCTTGACCTTTATGGGTTCAGAATATAAAGCGGCTCATTATATCTAAGGTCATTACATATGTATTTTATATTTAATGACCACCTGCTTTGAACTCTGGATTTACATCTAATGACTAATTATTCTGGACTTTGGATTTACACCTAATGATTAACTCTGGATCTACATTTAATGACTAACTGTTCTGAACTCTGGATTTACATCTAATAACTAACTGCGTTCTACTCTGGATTTACATCTAGTGACTAACTGCTCTGAATTCTGGATTTACATTTAACGTTTACCCTAAACTTTGGATTTATAATTTTTGATTTTGATTGACTGTTTTGTATTTTTGATTTACATCTAATGATCCTTTATTGTGAAGTTTGGACTTGTATTTAACACTTAATTCAGGCTTTGCTGAAGGGCTACATCTTTGTAGGGATTGTTGGTTGGGAATCAATGATATATTAACAGTTATTGTTAATATTTATTGCGTCTGATATATACTTAACCATTGTGTAACCCTTCTTTTGAGTGAGGAAGCAATGCCACAAAAGAAAAAAGAGGATCCTGCGGGATCAAACACAAATAGGCGATCTGGTGCGGGGTGTGGGTTTGATACAAGGCAGAAACAGCAGGCCTTGAGTAAATTTTTATTGTCCACAGTTTCCCCAGGGAGACCTCCCCATGATGGAAAAGAGATTGGAGATGATGTGGGCAGAGGAATAGATGAAAATATCCATCCAAAGGTTTCTGAAGAGGAGGATGGGGAGGGTGTTAGGAGTGAGTTTGACCCTAAAATGGTCAAAGAGATATTGAGCTCTGTCACCATGTTGGAGGGCATGATGGGGAAGGTGGTAACTCAGATAGGGGGTGTGAAATCAGACGTGAGTTTGATAAGGGATGATTTGCAGAAAATAAGAGAACGTATACAAGAGATGGAGAGTAGAACCTCTTCAGTGGAAGATATGTTATATAAAATGGAGAAGGATGTGGCGTTACTTAAGCAATCTAACCCTGTTTTGGAAAATAAGTTGACAGATATAGAGGATAGGTCCAGGAGAGGAAATGTAAGATTTGTTGGAATACCAGAAGACACGGAGGGCTCTAACCCTGTTGAATTTATGGAAAAATGGATTATTGATAACTGACCCTGTCTAAATTTTTTGTTATTGAGAGGGCTCATAGAGTTCCGATAAGACAACGTCATCCGGGAGAGTACCCAAGAACAATGTTAATTAAAGGGGCTATCCCACGAATAATGTAAAAAATGAAAATCAGACATCATATAGTCCATCACAATATCTTTCTAACAAAGCTAGAACCAGCCCTGTACCTCACATAGATCCAGAGATCTCCCCATTCATTGCTCTGCTAGATTTATATCAAGCTGACAGCTCAAGGGGAGTGTCTTTTCTGCTGCAGCTAAGGGGGCGTGTCTTAGCTCTCCCTATCACAGCTCAGGAAACAGTTGAAAGATGAAACTGAGCATGTGCGGCCATCTCATTGAGCTGGTCAAAGAAATAAGAAATTAAGTTTCACTATATAAATACATTGTATTGAATAACTCAGTAGGTATAATAAATTTTTAATTACATGCAAATACAAAAGTATTCAGATCCAGGTGCTGGTTTGAAAACTGTAGAATATTTTTCATGGGACAACCCCTTTAAGTTTACATGTTATAAAGATCGAGATGTTGTACTGAGGGAAGCTAGAAGGTCTGAAAAGTTTACAATTGAAGGAATAAAGATTAGGGTTTTTCCTGATTTTTCTTCGATTACTAGTGCTCGGAGAAAGAAATATGAAGATGTAAAAAGAAGGTTGAGATCTGCTGGTGTTAAATATAATATGGTATTTCCAGCAAATTTGAGGGTGATATGTCAGGATAAGACCTTTTTTTTTTCCCTCTCCTGAAGCGGTTAATGACTAAAACACATGATCAGCTGCGTCAGTTACAGGCCCTTTGACTAAGTAGCTATGTCCATTATAGGCCCTTTGAATCTGTCCAATGTATTTTTGTGTGAGGGGTTAGGTTGAGGGGGAAAAAAAGGGGCTATGCAGAGGTGAGAGCTCTCTGTTTTGTTTCTTGAAGCGGGAATCAACACGGTTCTGGAATGTTGGGGGGGGGGGGAGATTTGTGTTTTGTTTTTTTTTTGGCTGTTGGTTTTTGTACGTCTTAGCATTAACATTTGATGACGGTGAAAATAATATTATTGAATGTACGGGGGTTAACCCCTTAATGACCGGGCCATTTTGCACCTTCGTGGCAAAATATTTCATTTTTATTTATAAAAAAAATAACAAATTTACAAAAAATTTGGAAAAATTAGCAAATTTCCAAATTTCAATTTCTCTACTTCAAAATAAATAGTAATACCTCCAAAAATAGTTATTATTTTACATTCCCCATATGTCTACTTTATATTGGCATCACTTTATAAATGTCATTTTACTTTTTTAGGACGTTAGAAGGCTTAGAAGTTTAGAAGCCATTTTTCTAATTTTCACCAAATTTTCCAAAACCATTTTTTTAAGCACCAATTCCGATATAAAGTGAAGGGTTAATGCGCCGGCATCGGTGTTTTCACCGATGCTGGCTCATTCAGCAGGGGTCCGGCTACTGGGCACAGCCGGACCCCCGCCGCTGGTCCGTCTGGGGGCTCCCTGACACCCCTTTTCTGCAGCGCCGATTTTAGACGGCGCTACAGACTGGGGACTCGCGCCGCCCGCCGTCTAAAGACAGTGGGCGGTCGGGATCGGGTTAAGGGATAATTTGAAACGGGTTGCTACTTTTCACTGGGTAGTAAGATATCTGCCAGCTGTTATTTGTTTTCTGGAAACGCATTTGGATAAAGAACTTATAAACTGTTTAGAAAAGAGATGGATAAAAGCTAGATATCATTCTATATACTCCTCTTATTCAAGAGGTGTGTCTATTTTGATCCATGAAAAGGTTCATTATGACTTTCCGGCAGCAGCTTTCTGAATTTCAGTTATCTCACCCTGCTGAGGTATCTGGGTGAAATACACATGCCTTCCAGCACTTATACTGTACACATCACCACACAATATAAATGGACTGGAAATATATTATTCTTTCTTAATATCTAGATAGATACTGTTACTGAGGTTGCTGGCCTCAAGGTGGGCATTTACTCCTGATTGAGATAACACGTTAATTTTGTTTGAGTGGTGAGGAGTAAACACCTTATATAGTCAGATACACTTATATGTTTAGCACAGCAGAGGTTGATTTGTATTTTTGGGATGGAATGTAAAGCTATATGTTTGTTTTGTGAAACAAAATAAAGAACTGGTAAAACCATGTTTGAAAAGAATGACAAAATACCTCCTTGTCCTGCAAAATTCAAGTATTCATACCACATAACAAATAAGCTGTGCTGGACGCCTGCAGTGTCCAGTATATTCCAGATCCAGTGGGTTCTGTTACTCTGTTGCTATCCCAGAACAGAATATCGATATAATACCACTGATAATCTTGTAGCTTAACCTCTATTCCAGTGAGTGTAATGTACCATCAATCAGCCATTGACGTATTCCTTCCTGTATAATACAATTTAATTTTTCTCTGCAAACAATAGTTGCATCACTACTTAAAGGTCGATAGGTATTGGTCTTCCCCAACATTTCATGTACTGTACTAATTTACGATATAAGGCACTATCTAACACAGCCACAGCTCCTTTTTATATTTTATAGTTCAGGAATAGCAATTGTACCTGTGTTATATTTGTCCTTACATTAGCAGTTTCCCCTTCAAAGGTGCAATTACCTTAAATCTCTCTCTACCAATGGTTGAAAGGATTATGCAACCCAATTCCAAAAAAGGTTGGGACGCCGTGTAAAATGTAAAAAAATGTAAATCTCATAGACCCATATTTTTTCACACTAGAACACACATCAGATGTTGAAGGTGAGACATTTTTGCATTTCATGAAAAAAGTAAGGCTACTTTCACATCAGCGTTTTGGCATTCCGGTTTTGAAATACGGCAGAGTATCTCAAAACTGGTCCAAAACAGTTCAGTTTACAGCCAGTGTATTCTGAATGGGGTACGCTCTGTTCAGGATGCATCAGTATGCATTCCGTTCATTAGCATTCCGTTTTGTGACTGGACACAAAACTGCTGCAAGTTGTGGTTTTCTGTCTGTTCATCGAAACTGAACAAACCGGATCCGTCAGTAAAAATGATGTAAGTCAATAGTGCTAGATCCATTTTGTTATTTCGGATCCTAAAAAAAAAAGGATCCGTCACCCCTTGACTTAGGCTACATTCACATCACAGTTGTTTTTGCTGCTTTTGAGCCGCATATTTTGTGGCTCAGATCGGGACTAGAGTTGAGCGAACGTGCTTGTAACGAGCACTGTACTGCTCGGATCCCCTGCGCTTGCATGGCCGCAGCCATCCGGATCCGTCCTCCTCACCCAACTGCAAGTCAGTGGGGACAGATCCGTTTGGTATGACACACTCATTGACTTACAGTCAGGTGAGGATGGATCCGGATGCCTGTGGCCATGCGACCGCATGGGATCCGAGCACTACAGTGCTCGTTACGAGCTCGTTCGCTCAACTCTAATCGGGACCCATTCATTTTTTTGGGGCCGCAAAAGATGCGGACAGCACACCGTGAGTAGTTTGATACTGTCACATGACCGGGTATAAAAAGATGTTAGAGAGGCATAGTCGTTAAATATCTCACATCGACAGTATAATATCAAAAGATTCAGATAATTTGGAGAAATCCATGTGCTCAAAGGGACAACACCAACAGTCCGTATTGGATGCTCTTGATCTACAGGCCCTCAGACAGCACTGTTTAAAAAAAAAAACCACATGATTCTTGACTGAAAATCACTGCATGGGCTCAGAAACACTTCCAGAAATCATTGTCTGTGAACATAGTTCGCCGTGCAATCTACAATTGCAAGTGAAAGCAGTAACATGCAAAGAAGAAGCCATATGTCAACACAGTCCTGAAACATCATTGTCTTCCCTTGGCCAGGCCATTTAAACTGGACTGAGGCAAAATGGAACACTATTCTTTGGTCAGATGGATCAACAATTTAAAATTCTTTCTGGAAACTACAGATGTCGTGTTCTGGGGACCGCATTAGTGCCTATAGAGTGGGGATCTTACAAGTCTGGAAAGGCACTATCAATGCTGAACTGTATTTGTATATGTTTTAGAACATATACTCCCATCCAGACAATGTTTCTTTCAAGGAAGGCCTTGCATATTTGAGCAAGACACTCCTAATCCAAATATTGCGTCCATCATAACAGTATGGCTTTGCAGAAGTTTCTGGTTACTTAACTGGCCTGCCTACAGTCCAGACAATAGGAGCATCATGAAAAGAAAAATCCGTCAAAGAACACCCAGGATTGTTGAGCAGCTACAATCCAGCTGTACATCAGACAAGAATGGACAACATTCCCCTCCCAAAACTCCAGCAGTCTGGACATTTAAGAGTTAATATTGTGATAAAATGGTAAAATGTCTCATATTCTACATCCAATATGTGTTCAATGATCTATTATGAATAATGCTGCAGCTACACAATGAGTTTGGACGTGCATGTGTTGCACAACTGAGTATCGCAGGGTAACATGGCAGCCATAGGAATGAATGACAGTGCGACTGTCACATTTGCTGTGACCACGACACGTAAATCGCAAAAAATCCAGCAGTGGAAATCATGCTGAGACCCCATTTATTCCTGTAGCTGCCCTGCTACACTGCAATATTTGGACATGCGACTAAAAGATAGTTGTGCAGCCATGCCCTTAAGTAAGGGTCTATGTGATTTGCAAATGATTGCATACTGTTTTTATTTACATTTATTTATTTATTTTTTACACAGTGTCTCAGATTTTTTTTGGAATCGGGGTTGTATATTGATAGTGAAGATGATAAATAAACAATAAAGAATAAACAACAGGTAGAACCGCATTTGAAAATGTGCAAGCTATTACGGCAGTGAACACCGTAACGATTCTTCCTTTTTTAGTCACTTTACCACCCAAAAAAATTTATAAAAAGTGATCAAAAAGTCATACATACCCTGAAATAGCAGCAATAAAAATTATATTTTGCCCCACAAAAAAAAGCCCTCATACAGCTCTGTAGGCGAAAATACATATAAAAATGTATGGGTTTCAGAAAATAGCAATGCGAAGAAATGTTTTTTTTTTGTTTTTTTTTTAAGGTTTTTGTTAATTAGTTCCATTAAAAAAATACAAGACAAAATACGCCCTTGTGGCTATGTGAACAGAAAGGTAATAAGTTGTGGCTATTGAAAGGTAGAAAGAAAAAAACGCAAAACAAAAATTGGATTAAGAAAACTGTCTAAGGCTACATTCACTTGACAGTGGCTTTTGCGGGCTCCGAGCCGCTTATTTTGTGGCTCAGAACCGGACCCATTCATTGCTATGGGGCTGCAAAAGATGTGCCCCACAAAAAGAATAGAACATGTCCTGTTCTTGTCCGCAGTTGCAAACAAGAATAGGCATTTCTATGATAGCCGTGGCATGTGCGGTCCACAAATTGCGGAACACACATGGGCCGGTATCAGTGTTTTGCGGATCCACAAAACACAGCGGTCATGTGAATGTAGCCTAAAACTGTGTTTAAAAACTTTTGGATTTATGTTTTTTTTTAAATTATTATTATTAACCCCTTCAAGACACAGTCAGATGTCACCTTCCTGACATAATGTGCATAATAACATGTGTAAAATGTTAAAATATATAAATATACATACAAACAATTGTTGTATAAATATATACTTATACGTATTAACCCCTTCAGGACCCACTTCTGGTATTGGCTCATTAATCAACATCAAAAACTGCAGTTTATTTTTCTATTAAAAAAGAAATCTGTGTGTTAAAACCACCTCACAGTTTTTTGAACCAAAGCCAGAAGTGGATACACCAGGAAGGAGAAGTCCTTTCTTCATATTTCTCATTCCCTTTCAACACACTACTGACTTTGGATTAAAAAAAAACTGCATCAAAAACTGCCACAAAAAGCTTCCCTTATAACTTTAAGTAAAAAAGTGGTTTCAGTAAATGAAATATATGTTTTTGTTATGTTCTAGGATGCGGCAAAGTTGGGAAAAAAGCTGGTGAACAAGCAACATCAACAAAGGGAGAAGCTCTCAATTCATATGACAGAGAACCAAATTATTTTGAAATCCCTAATAAGGAACTCCAACAAAAATCTGATGGAGAAGGAAATGTTATATATGAAATTGCAACATTAGACCCACACTGCCAGCAAGTGTCAGGTGCAGGACATGCTTCCTTTACAATAGAGTTTGATGAAAGTTCTCCAGGAAAGGTAACCATTAAAGATCATATAACAAAGTTCACAGACCACCGTCAAAAGGCAAAGAAGCCTTTATCCATTGGAGATAAGGACCTTGCTGGGTTAAATACAGAACTGATTGCTGCCGAAAGTAAAGTAGCTGACTGGTTAGCACAAAATAATCCACCCCGTTTGCTGAAAGAAGCAGCTGAGGAAGATACAAAAAGTGTTAAAAGTGATGTACCGGTATACTTAAAAAGGATACAAGGTAATATATTTTTTTAAAAATACTGTATTTTTCTTCTTTGTTCTTTGTCTGTCACCAGGAAATTCACTGTTAAACCATGCCTTAAAGGGCTAGTTCAGCTGAATGTAAAGATATCTTTCATTTACCTATTTTTTGCTTCATTCTGGAGATAAAGTGCAAATGATCTGTTCACCGAGGGCGGGCCCAAGCCACTCTGTGTACACATACTCCTTCTGCATCCTCGTAAGCCCCTTACCCTCCTTAATTGACGAGGTTCCAGACCCTGTCACTTAAAGGGCTTCTCCAAGTTATATTTATTGATGACCTATCCTCAGGAATATCAGATCGGCGGGGGTCCGACCCCCCGCCAATCAGCTGTTTGAAGAGGAGGCGCGCGCCGTACCAGCGCTGCCTCCTCTTCATTGTTTATATGCTAGCCGTAACATGGGTAGCGGTGAGTAGGTTAATTACACCTAACCGCCCCATTCATTTCAATGGGAAGGATCGCTCCCATAGACTTGTATGGGACAGAACATAATGCACAGTTAAGGTGGTAGACAGAACTGAAGGAGGAAAAGTAGGGGCTACAGCACTGTGGAGGGCCTTTTGGGGGAGAATGAGGGAACATGCTGGGCTGTGGAGTATTCAGAGAATTTCATTTTCAGAACAGCTAGAGGTTGCCGATTCCTGCTCTATTGTATAGGCAGCCACTGCAATGACTGGCACAGGGCAGAGGCATTGTAGTAGCAGTAAGGGCTCATTCACACAACGGTGTTTTTTTTTTTTTTTTCTTGTGTCAATTCCTTTTTCTTTTTTTTTTAAACATGCCCTCAGTGCATGTAACTGCTCATTTGCATATGGATTAAAAGTACTCACTGTGCCTGGTTTAATAGTTAATTTTCTAGTGACAGATTCCCTTTAAGGTCACATTGTAAGGGTATATGTCAGAACAATCCAACATGTTTTTGCAGCGGAGTTTAGGGCAGAAATCCAAGGCCAACCCTCAGATTTCTGCCAACGATTTGTACCTTGTCATACTACTATTTCAATCCACATTAATCCCACTCAGTGGGTCTTATTTGTGTGAGGACACAGCTGCTGTTTCTATGCTGAGTGGGACATTAAGTGAAATGTCCATGCTCGTATGAACAGCCACACTTTATGGTCTTTCCATACCTTTTTCTTTTTAGGTAACAAACATGAAGATGGGACTCAAAGTGACTATGAAAACAGTACATCTCTTAAACGGTTAAACAGATCTACCCATCTTCAAGACCATGCAAAACAAAAAAGCCTAGAACAGAGAATGTTGGATCTTAAAATTCATGCTGGGGGAAGGCAGCAAGACACGGCAAGTCAAACTGCATTTCTTATAGAGTTTGTTGATGATGACCATCCAAGAAAGCGACGGTCATATTCATTTTCTCTAAATGCTAGTGCCACAGGTCCAGAAGCACCATATCCTATTCCACAATCTAGAATAGAGAAAGCAAAAGCTGGTTCTGTAGATCCTAAAGGGTTACCCTTAGGTCTGCAGTCAGGCTCATCATCTCACAGAGTAATCCATAGTACCCAGCATGCAAAATTGCTGCTAAAGCAGAAATCTGAAGAGCCATGTACATCTTTATTTTCACAAAATATTTTACTGAGAAGTTCTGGGAGTCTTGGACACCGACCACCAAATAAGCAACCTACAGTGAACAATTTTCAGACCCCTTTTGTGAGTAAAGAATATCACAATCAGCTCAGTGAAAAAGCAAATACAAAAGAAGAAATGGACTCATCAGATGCAAAGGTAATTCAGATTTTCAGAATCATATGCCTGCAAGTATTTATATTGAGCAGCAAGTTATCACGTATTAAAAGACCAAGCATTCTTATGGATTGAGATTTATTATTTTATTGCGTTTACTGTAAATGCAGTACGTCATAACTAGTGGACATGATAATACTAGTCTTCTTGCAGCATCGAGAGGTGGCCAGGATTACTAAAACAGCAGAACTGTGGGAGCAACTCAGTTTTTAGGACTTGGATGCGATGGAAACAGTGGAACTCATATTTACTACTGTCAGAGTTATGGAGACAACGTAGTTCATGCAGTGTGGCTGTTAGCATTATCCCTGTGTCTTCTGGCTGTCACATACAAATAGATATTTTTGTCTCCTAAATTATTAAGAATAGAATACTCTTTGTGGCCAGGTCATTAAAGATGCTGTTCGAGTTAAATAAAAACTCGGGCAGCCCCTGTAAGTTGTAAAATAACAAAATAATTGATACTGACCCCATATCGCCCCTGCTTCGCACTGTGGTCTTCCCTGCAGCTGTTTATTTCCTTGCTGCAATAGTCAGCCAGTCACTAGACTCAGCAGTGATGTCCCGTGTGCTGTTGAGGTCAGTGATTTGCTTCACAGTGACCTGTTTGCATGGAATATCACTGCTACAGCATTCTGAGGGCCAGATACAGTTGAATGCAATGGTGATGTAGAGAGCCCTCAGCTCACTTCTTCCCCATTGCTCAGCCCATGTACTCCTCAGCAGTTGGAACGATGTAGTGATGTTATTTCACCTGCTGAACTGTGCCAGAGAGACCAAAAGCCAGAAATCATCCTTGTGTATATCATGCCTGCTTCTAGGGACAACATGTTGTGTTCCCTTCATCGGGGAAATTGGGCTAGGTGAGTATTTTTAATCTTATTAATACTACAGACGCAACACTAATGTAAGGAGAGCACTAAGTGGGCATTACTACTGTGAAGGGACACTAAGAGTACATAACTACTTTGTGAGGACACTAATGGTAGGCTTACGTACTGTGTGGGGAAACTAATGGGGGGCCTAGGTACTGTGTGTGGACACCAATTGGCCATAATATTGTGTGCTCAGGCTTGTTAGTTTCTGTGGCAGCAGCATCGGTGGCTTCTGGTGCAAGAGGTTGGTCCCTGTCAGTCTCTGGGCTAGAAGAGGTTTGGTTAAGGCGGCATTGCCTCTACATTGTCCCTTAGATGAAATGGACTTGGTTAGTATAGCAGAACCTTGGCTCCTGCAGCACCGCTTTAGGCTCATTGCCCCAGTATTGGGCACTGTCAGACGTGGCACATTCATCTTGCCCAGGATACATATCAGTCTAATGTGCTGCACAAATTTCCACCCATGGTTTCTTGATTATACAGTTCAGAATCAGCAGTTGCATACTTTGGTCTTGTGTTGCCCTAGGTAATAGCTGTTAAATGGGTGCATATCCCTTTAGGAAGGGTGCCTGTGATGCTTCTGGGTAGGGTATGTGCTGTGATACTCCCAGATATGGAAGGCATTGCTGCTTCCTCAGCGGTACTTACTTTTCTGGATTTGGAACCTCTTTGTCTGTATTTCAGGTGCTGGGTAGAGCACGGTGCCCTCTCATTCTCCTCGGGGTACAGCTGACTTTCTTGTCCCCCTGGTACAGTGACTCTTGTTGAGATCTACTATGCAGTACTTTAGCCTCTCAAACATTCTTTCAGGGCAATAAATGTTGCGATAAGCCAAAGCAAGCAGTTTTTTGCAACTTTCAGGCAAATATAACAGAGTACATTCACCAGTGTAAAACGTAACCTTTACTGATGATCATATAAATCACCCAAATTGTGCCCATAAAAAGCAATGAGTTATGAGGCTGGGCAGGACAAGGGAAATATAACTCACCTTCGCATTTGCCCTAACAGACTATAGGCCCTAAAAACTAAAATACACGGCGGTGCTCACCCGTACTCAAGACCAACCGACTGGCTATAAAAATTAAATAGTCTATAAAAATGGTCTGCTTCTTTAGCAAATTTGGTATTTATTATACTCCATAAATACAAAATACTTCATACATTAAAACACATATAAGATAGCTTGTATTCACAGTCCCCTATTAATTTCAATTGCGGAGCTTACGCAATAAAAAATAAAAATATAAAACCTATTGCGGTTATTGTATTTGCAAAGTGTCCTTTTTGTTGTTTATAAAGTGCTTGAGTTGTACCCACTTGTTAATAATTATTGTCATAGAAGTATCATATAACAATCCTTGTTGGATACATTTGTCCCTTTATATGGCCATCTCGCGCTTCTTACCACCGGTGCTTGTCTGTAAAGTCAGCGCTACGCGCCTCTTACCACAACACGTCTGCAATTGTAGATGGTCTCGATCCTAGCCCTCAGGAGAACACAAGCCGTCCTGTCCTCCGGTAAGTGTCGATGTCCGGGGCTGTCGGTATGTTGTCTATTCGCCGTCTTGACTCCATGCAAGCGCATTGGAGTTTCCTAGACGCTGAAGTCCGCTGTATACCATCCCCAAATATAAGTGGCTACTTATTACTTTTGGATATCCAAATAAAATGGACACACTACCGCACTACCAGACGCGTTTCGAAATGCTATGCGTTTCTTCCTCAGTGGCAATAGCGTTTCAAAAGCGTCTGGTAGTGCGGTATTGTGTCCATTTTATTTGGATATCCAAAAGTAATAAGTAGCCACTTATATTTGGAATGGCCATCTAATATCGGGAGTTACGATCCATTCCATACTGAGAGCTTGAATATACACACCACGAAAGACTGCTGCACTGTGACCTACAGGAGCCGAGGCGGGGAGCCCACGTGGGGCTGGTACACAGCGGACATCAGCGTCTAGGAAACTCCAGTGCGCTTTCGCGGATTCAAGACCGGCGCATAGACAACATACCGACAGCCCCGGGCATTGACACTTACTGGAGGACAGGACGGCTTGTGTTCTCCTGATGTCTAGAATCGAGACCATCTACAATTGCAGACGTGGTGTGGTAAGAGGCACGTAGCGCTGACTTTACAGACAAGCGCCGGTGGTAAGAAGCGCGAGATGGCCATATAAAGGAACAAATGTATCCAACAAGGATTGTTATATGATACTTCTATGACAATAATTATTAACAAGTGGGTACAACTCAAGCACTTTATAAACAACAAAAAGGACACTTTGCAAATACAATAACCGCAATAGGTTTTATATTTTTATTTTTTATTGCGTAAGCTCCGCAATTGAAATTAATAGGGGGACTGTGAATACAAGCTATCTTATATGTGTTTTTAATGTATGAAGTATTTTGTTTTTATGGAGTATAATAAATACCAAATTTGCTAAACAAGCAGACCATTTTTATAGACTATAGGCCCTGTCTACCAAAACGGGATGGCTGCCCCGCGTCTGGAACCTCCTGATAGACCCTATACACATATGTCCCTGACAAGGGATAGATACCACCACAGGAGAAGAGACCTATTATGACTACTGTCCAATCATCGTGTCATTAACCAATGCATATGTCAGAAAATAATAAAGTTACAACATAAATATTTTACACATAATGCATATACGCTCCCAAATCAACCAGTGGCATCCGGATTGTGATCACCAGTGGAAAAGAAAGGAGCACATACCATATGTCCCAGGAATGCAAACTTTGTCCCAATGCATTTCTCTGAACCGTTCTCTGGTGTCAGTTTATCAGGGGACCACATACAACAGAAAACTCCAAAAAACAGCGATACGGAAAATGGAGGCATTAATATATGTGCAAGTAAGACCCTTTTTAGAGACAAACCTTCCTTCTTTGCCACAGTTATTCCTGATGCTATTTTAACTTTATTGAAAGCCATACATTGATTATAGTATTCTAATCTGTGGTATAATATTACAGTCTTGGTTTATCTCTAAAAGGACTCTTATTAGTATCGGCAGCGTATACATGTGATAGGTGACAGGTCTATCTTATTAGGTCCCAAAAATGTAGGAATTTTCTTTCTCTATGGCCATTATATTCACCATTAGCTTTTGGACATTATAATAAGAGTGTAATCTGACTCGCACATATATTGTTGCCTCCATTTTCCGTATCGTTGTTTTTTGGAGTTTTTTTTAATATGTGGTCCCCTGATGAACTGACCCCAGAGAACGGTTCAAAGAAACGCGTCGGGACAAAGTTTGCATTCCTGGGGAATATGGTATGTGCTCCTTTCTTTCCCACTGGTGATCAAAATCAGAATGCCACTGGTTGATTTTAGAGCAAATGTTGTAACGTCATTATTTTCTGCTATATACATTGACTAATGACACTATTATTGAACTGTTGTCAATATCTATCTATAGGGTCTATCAGGAGGTTCCCGACACGGGATCGCCCCTATCGGGGCGGCCATTCCATTTTGGTAGGCAGGGCCTATAGTTTGTTAGGGCAAATGTGAGGGTGAATTTTATTTCCTTCCCTTGTTCTGCCCAGCCTCATAACTCATGGTGAAGGTAATCTGTGATTATATTATAATTTAGTTACAATAGTGACTACCTGACTTCTGATGTCTATATCTATCATATCATCTGAACTGTGAGATATATATATATATATATATATATATATATATATATATATAGAGAGAGAGAGAGAGAGAGAGAGAAATGTATTTGAACTTACAATTGGAAGTTCAGGCCCGGAGAATAAGATCCTGCTCATGATGCCAAAATTGGGCAGCAAGCCATAGGGACTTGTGTGGAGGATGGGAGTAGTTTTACTCACAGTTCAGACACTCCCTAGGCCATGCAGTGATGGGAAGGATACACCTATTTATATTTAGGGCAGTTCATCTACATATCATATACTATCTACATATAAACTATACTATAGCTTCACCACACTGAGATCTTCCTAATATACACGCACAATATATGAATATAACCAGTAATGTGTGTTACCATGTTTCCCCGATAGTAAGACACCCCCGATTGTAAGACGTATCGGGGGTTTCAGGGGGGTCGGCTAATATAAGCCGTACCCCGAAAGTAAGACATATGTCTTACTTTCGGGGAAACACGAGGGTATTGCCACCTCCCTCTCATCTAGCTGCGCGCCGCCTCCTGCCCACGTCCGCACCGTCCCCCTCTCCATACGTCGCCGCGTCTGCCACCTCCCTCTGATCTTAATGAGCGCCGCCTCCTGCCCACTTCCGCGCCGCCCCCCCTCCATACGTCACCGTGTCTGCCGCCTCCGTCTGATCCAAATGAGCGCCGCCTCCTGCCCACTTCCGCGACGCCCCCCCTCTCCATACATCACCGCGCCGTCCCCCTCTCCATACGTCACCGCGCCGTCCCCTGCACATGTCACTGCCGCCTCCTGCTTAAAATACGGTAATGCACACAGTATTAATCATACATCAGTAAAACATACACACTGGCATACTGGGGTATCATCTGCTGTATATAACCCAGTGGGTATCAGCAGGTGTCACACTGGATTAAATACAGCAGGTGGTACTGTATCACACTGGGTTAGATACAGGTATAGGTACAGGTTTGCACTTTGCTGTGCCCACATGAGCTGTTTGACAATTTTTTTCCAATATAAGACATACCCCGAAAGTAAAACATAGTGGGGCTTTTGGGGATAAAAAGAAAGTAAGACACTGTCTTACTTTCGGGGAAACACGGGTAGTTTATCAGTTTTTTCCAAGTGTTAATCCTATAGCTTAGTGGTAATTGGTCTGTCATGCATGTACAGATCCTAAATTCAAATCACAGGATAGATTTGTATATCATAAACTTTCCTTTTTCTGTTTATTATTTTTTCTGTTTTATTTAACCCATAATAAAAGGCTATACTATAATATAAAAGGCCATACTATATTGAGAAAAGTGTCTTTTTTCTTGGGAACCTGAAACATATTACTGGTTTAATCACATACACAATATATGAATAAAAAGAAACCAGTAATATTTATTAGCTTTCTAAAAAAATATTATTCTCATTATGATAAGGATAGACTTTTATTACTTCAATCAAAGGGAGGAGAAAGTGTGCAGAGCACAGGGATGTTACAAAGTAGTGCTCAAATGATTCAGCCCCGCCTCCTGGTGCTCCAATTGCTCATTTGCATATGGATAAAAGCACAGATATCTCTGCAGCTGTTTAGCATCCAGACAAAAGAAAGATAGTTTTAATCAGCATGTTGAGCCCTACCAGGCAGTATGTCTGGTTTAATAGGGTTGATCCTGGTGACAGAGCCGCTTTAGGTACAGGGGTGATGCACAGATGTCTCTTTAGAGTAATTCTCCTTACACTTCTCTAGATGACTTGTAGCTAAGATTGGGGCTGCAATTAGAGATGAGCGAGTACTAAAATGCTCGGGTGCTCGTTATTCGAGACGAATTTTTCCCGATACTCGGGTGCTTGTTTCGAGTAACGAACCCCATTGAAGTCAATGGGAGACTCGAGCATTTTTGCGGGGGACCAAAGCTCTTCACAGGGAAGTTTGTCTGAAAACCTGGAAACCTCAGAAAATGATGGAAACACCACGGAAATGGACAGGAAACAGCAGGGGCAGCATGCATGGATGCCTCTGAGGCTGCTTAATCCCACCATTACCCCAAATCCTCAGGCAACAGCCTGGTGGTTACCCTCATGGCAATTGTGCTCACCCAGACCAAGAAAGGCGAGGCAAATACCCATCACATGTTAGGGAAGCACCCAACTAGGTGCAACGAAGGTCCATCACCGCCTGCAGGTGACACCACTGCTCATGCTGGCACTGCAGCTGACATCAAGTTTAGTATCTGTTCTTATCAGTTGCTGTGCCTGCTGGTGGTATAGTGGTGAGCATAGCTACTTACCCAAGCAGTTGATCCGGGTTCCATTCCCGTCTATCGCAGGAGGCAATGCAGAATCAGTACAATATCTAATACGTCCCCCTACCAGGGGTAAATTGTTTGGAGAGAGGGCCTGTAGGTGGGGGGCAAGGAGGTTTCGGTGGAAGAGCCAGAGGAGTGCCCCCTGGGCTAGCGTGTGTGTTGGTGACAACAGCCGGATGTATTTAGAATGACGACGCAGGACCCCAACTTAAAAATTTAGCATCAACCGGTACAGTCGTAAATTATGAGATTGATCAAGTGTGGCATGACTTTTTAGATGGAGATTGCATGTGGTCACGTACTCCCTGGAACCCCATAGTCACCCCTTCTCTGATGTGCTAGCCCAGAACATTCTCTGCCCCAATTCGCAAGACCTTTTGCTGTTTCCGTGTGCTGACAGTGTGGATTTACCAGTGTTGTCTGAGGAGGTGGTGGACAATGGCGAGACACAGGTGTCGGGGGGGTGAGGTAGTTGTATGGGAAGCAAGTTACAGAGGGGACTCCTTGGGGGGGACTTTCTCATGATGGGACAGATTCAACTTGGGTGGATCAGGCACATTAACAGATGAATTTTTTGGGGGGTTTATTTAACTTTTATTTAGCAAAAATAACCACAGAGATATTTATTCGTTATCTTCTCTGCGCAGTCTGGCGTTGGGGTTCCTCACTTTGATGGCGAGCTGTGCCGCTCTCTCCACAATGGTCTGTAGCTTCTTAGATGGAGACTTTGTCAGCGATTTCAGTACAGAAGGACTTGTTGCTCATCCACAGAACCTCGTCCTCCATGACATTGTGGACAAGGAATTTGCGGGTGGACCAGGAATTTGCGGAACCCTGTGAGCAGCATGTGTTTGGTCTTCTACTTGCTACCGTATCCAATGTTTGGCAATATAGATTCGCAAGTAATATTATTTTTCACACCTATCCCAAAAATAAAAATGCATGCAGTATGCGCAAATAAAACTTTGAACTGGAATTGGAGAGAGGGCCTGTAGGTGGACCTCCGGAAAAATTGTTTGAATAGAGGGCCTGTAGGGGGCCCTCCCGAAAAATTGTTTGAAGAGAGGGCCTGTAGGTGGACCTCTGGAAAAATTGTTGGAATAGAGGGCCTGTAGGTGGACCTCTGGAAAAATTGTTTGAATAGAGGGCCTGTAGGTGGACCTCTGGAAAAATTGTTTGAATAGAGGGCCTGTAGGTGGACCTCTGGAAAAATTGTTGGAATAGAGGGTCTGTAGGTGGACCTCTGGAAAAATTGTTGGAATAGAGGGCCTGTAGGTGGACCTCTGGAAAAATTGTTTGAATAGAGGGCCTGTAGGTGGACCTCTGGAAAAATTGTTGGAATAGAGGGCCTGTAGGGGGGCCCTCCTGAAAAATTGTTTGAAGAGAGGGCCTGTAGGGGGGCCCTCCTGAAAAATTGTTTGAAGAGAGGGCCTGTAGGGGGCCCTCCTGAAAAATTGTGCTAAAAGAGTGCCAGTTGGACCTCTAAAAAATGGCGTTTTTTGGGTCAGCATTAGGCAAAGACGATATGGAGGAGGAGTAGGAGGAGGAGTAGAGAGGAGGAATCGGATACATAAGTTATTTAAATCTTTAGCTGCTTTCCCCCGGAGGAGATTTAAATTTCGGTGAAATCCAGGCTTTGTTCATTTTAATAAGCGTCAGCCTGTCAGCGCTGTCAGTTGACAGGCGTGTACGCTTATCGGTAATGACGCCACCAGCTGCACTGAATACCCGCTCTGACAGAACGCTAGCGGCAGGGCAGGCCAGCACCTCCAAGGCGTACAGCGCCAGTTCAGGCCACGTGTCCAGCTTTGAAACCCAGTAGTTGTATGGAGCAGAGTGATCGCTATGGACGTTGGTATGGTCAGCTAGGTACTCCCTCACCATCTTTCTGTACAGCTCCCCCCTACTCTGCCTAGACTGGGGACAGGTGACAGTGTCTTGCTGGGGTGACATAAAACTGGCAAAGGCCTTGGAGAGCGTTCCCCTGCCAGTGCTGGACAAGCTGCCTGCTCGCCTCCTCTCCCCCGCTACTTGGCCCACAGAACCATGCCCTCTGCCGCTAGCGGCGTCAGATGGGAAGAATTGTTTCAGCTTGTGCACCAGGGCCTGTTGATACCTATTCACTCTCATACTCCTTTCCTCTGCAGGGATGAGAGTGGAAAGGTTCTGCTTGTACCGTGGGTCCAGGAGAGTGAACACCCAGTAATCGGTGTTTGAAAAAATTCTTCTAACGCGAGGGTCACGGGATAGGCAGCCTAACATGACGTCTGCCATGTGCGCCAGAGTCCCAACACGCAAGAATTCCCTCTCCTCACTGGCCTGACTCTCCATTTCCTCCTCCTCCTCCAAGTCCTCCTCTTCAGCCCATACACGCTCAAGAGTTAAGGACTGAGCACTGGTACCCTCTACTGTGAGGCTGATAATGGCGGCATCGCCGCTGACCATCAGTGTTGACTCCTCAAAGTTGCTCAACACCTGGCAGATATCAGACATCCACGTCCACTCCTCATTGTAGACTTGAGGAATCTGAGAGACCTGACTACCAGTTCTGGTGGAAGATGACATCTGGCAGTCTACAATCGCTCTGCGCTGCTGGTAAACTCTGGATAACATGTTTAATGTGGAATTCCATCTCGTGGGCACGTCGCACAACAGTCGGTGAGCGGGCAGTTGTAGGCGGCGCTGCGCTGCCCTGAGAGTGGCAGCATCTGTGCTAGACTTGCGGAAATGCGCACAGATGCGGCGCACCTTGGTGAGCAAATCAGACAGATTGGGGTATGTCTTGAGGAACCGCTGAACTATAAGATTGAACACGTGGGCCAGGCATGGCACATGTGTCAGTCTGCCGAGTTGCAGAGCCGCCACCAGGTTACGCCCGTTGTCACACACAACCATGCCTGGCTTGAGGTTCAGCGGTGCCAGCCACACATCGGTCTGCGCCGTGATGCCCTGTAACAGCTCTTGGGCGGTGTGCCTTTTGTCACCTAAGCTCAGCAGTTTGAGCACCGCCTGCTGGCGCTTACCCACGGCACTGCTGCTGCGCCTATATTAGGCGTATTTCTGGTGCAGATTGCAGCGCAAAGGTTATTTGCGCTGCAATCTGCAAATTCAAGTCTAAAAAGTGGGTGTGGGCTCAGTCATCATTTTCTACGTTGTTTTAGGCATAGAAAATTGTTTAAACATAAGCCAGCAAGGAAGCTGGCTTACATTTAGACTGACACTGGACATGCCAAAGATCCACAGATCCACCGCCAAATATAGTGGTTATTAAGACCGGGGTCTAGAATGCCAGTTGTAATAAACAATCCCCTTTATGTTTATAGGTTTATTTGTTATTTATGACTTTTTTCAGATTTTAATGCAAATTTAGTTTTTTGGTGTTAGTTCTCAATTTAACAAATTCTGTTTTTTTTCTAATTTTAGGATGTTCTCTCTGTATCAAGCAGAAAACGTTGGGTATCCCAGTGGGCAAGTCTGGCTTCTAACCATGCAGGTCATGATCAAGAAAATGGGCAGAGTGAATCTAGTATGTTAGCTTCTGTTGAAAATGGTAATTTTCAGAATATTTTGTCTTTTTTATAATTTTCACTTTTATTTATTTATTGCAGAAGTAATTACACTGATCAAGCCTAGCATACAAACCACCTGCCTAATTTAGGTGCTTTTTCACTGCCAAAACAGCTCTAACTGGTCAGGGTGTGGACTCCACAAGCAGTTTCGGACTGTGGTGCCTAGCCATCATTGAACACTTAATTTGTAATATAACAATATAGTGCTGCCACCTAGTGGCCTGTATTGGTATATTCTTGGAATAGACTCCGAAGCCTGCTTGAGGCTTCGGACTATTCCGTCAATGTAACAGGTTCCCTGATCTCAGCCGGGGAACGCTGTTACCGGACCGGAAGCGCACAGCATTTGACCACAGCATCTGAAGAGGAAAATGTATGCGGTCAGCCTTATGGCTGATCGCATGCATGTGCTGCTGGTCTCTGTTATTTAAAATAGCAGAAACCCGGCAGCTATAGCGCCCGCTGCATGAGTGAGCGGGTGCCATGTTTAGGGTCCTTAAGAGGTTAAAACTTATTAGAATGTCACAAAGGGGAGCTGTTGGTGTCATTCCCGGCTGAGGTGAATCTCAGAGGACGATGAGTGTGACACATGTATACGCTGTGCATTGATATATTTGTGGATGTTAAACGCTTTATAAAACAGAAGAGCAGGGATCCTGTGTAGGCTGTGAGTACTGTATTTCACTGTTGTGTATTCATCTATAGTGTATTGTATTTTAACCCTTTCACTACTGGAAGTTTTTTCATTTTCATTTTTCTTTCCTATCTTCCTTGAGCCATAACTTTTTTAGATTTCCGTTGACATAGCTGTATGGGGGCTTATTTTTTGCAGGACAAGTTGTACTTTGTAATGCCACCATTAATTATAGCATACAATGTAGTGGGAAGCGCTAAAAAAAATTCCGAAATGGGTTGGAATTGGAAACAAAACAAAATTTCTCCACTGTTTTACGGGTTTTGTTCCCACGGCATTTTGTTTGCGGCAAAACTGACCCATGCCCTTCATTCTCTGGTTCAGTACGATTACAATTATATCCCATATGTATAGGGGGTTTATGTCTAAATAGTGTAAAAATAAATTTAAACTTTGGGAAAAATTGTATTTTTTTTTTTACATCACCATATTCTGACCCCCATAACTTTTTTTATAGTTATGTGTACTGAGCTGTATAGTGGCTCATTTTTTACAGGACAATCTACTTTTTATTCATACCATTTTGGAATGTGTGTGACTTTTTGATCACACTTTATTACATTTTTTTGGGTAAGAGAAGCAAAGAAAAAATGGCAAATTGGAAAATACACCATTCACCGTATTGGAAAAATATTTTTATATTTGAATAGTACGGGCATTTTCGGCTACTGTGAATCCCATGATGTTTATATTTTTTTAATATTTTTTTTTAGGAATTTATTTTTTATTGTACGGAAAGGGGTGATTTAAACTTTTATATTTTTTTAATATATTTTTTAACATTTTTCGTAATTATTTTAAAGCTCATATATGAGCCTATAAAATCTGTTTTTTAATTTTTAATTTTGAACCATCATGTATTTTTAAAATTACTGTCAATTACTCATGTCTTATGTTGGCCTGCCATCTGGTGGCCAAAATAAGAATTGCAGCATACATGCTGGGTGTCTAGTCAGCGAGACTCACAGAATTGAAAGCAACTACCAACATCCCCATTGGCCGCAGGGGAAGTCGGTAGGGTTTTTGACCATCTAAAGCCTTTAATTACCACGATCGACATTATTGCCGGTCACGGTAATTAGCTGCATGTTTGCCTATCACTCCATGTTTGCTTATCGCTGGTATCGAACAGATTAAATGCGGCCCATCAAGTGGAAAATCTTTCTACGTGATGCCATTTATCTAGAAAAGTTTCAGACCCCTGGTCTACACCATTTTCTTTACAATAGTCATATTGTGGAATACTCTACTACAAGAGATTACTGGAGAGACTATGTCATCATTTAGATACTTATCTAATAGCAAACAATAGCAAATTGAGGGTTATGATTAACTTCTTCTACCCCAGTTTTCACCTTAAAGAAGAATTCCCACAAAAAATGTATTCTTTGACCTGCTAGAAATGTGCATGATGTAATCTGTAGTGAAGGTAATCTTTTTACCAGTGTTTGTATTTGTGAGCTATCCCCTCCCTTTTGTTTCTCAGCTGTGTCGTGGGACTAGCAACCAGACTTTCCAGATAACACAGCATCTTATATTTGGACAGGAAGTCAGTTTTTCTATGTATTGCTATGGGAGACTCAATGTCAGTCCTGTCAGTTGGCGATCAGAGAGTTGGTCACATGACACAGCAAAAAATTAGAAGGGAGGGGATAGCTGACAATCACTGATGAGAAGATTTCATTCACTACAGATTATATCATGTACCTTTCTAGCAAGTCAGAGAATAAACATTTTTGCAGGTCATAAACATTTTCAGGTCTGAGACATTTTTTGCAATTTATGTGGTAATAATTTTGGAATGCTTTTACTTATCCAAGCCATTGTTAGATTGTTTTCTTGTGACACATTGTACTTCATGAAACTAGTAAATTTGAGTTGATATATTTCACTTTTATTTATATAAAAAATGAAAAATTTACCAGAAAATTGGAAAAATTAGCAATTTTCAAAATTTCAATTTCTCTGCTTTTAAGACAGATGGTGTGATACCTTATATGTCTACTTTATGTTGGCATCAATTTGTAAATGTCATTTATTTTTTTTTTTGTGGATGTTAGATAGAGTACAATTTTAGATGCAATTTTTTAAAGAAAATTTCCAAAACCTGCTTTTTAAAGGACCAATTCAGCGAATTCACTTTGTGGGGCTTACATAATAGAAACCACCCATAAATTACCCCATTTTAGAAACTGTAACCCAATTCAAATATCATTTTACAAATTTTGTTAATCCTTTAGGTCTTCCACCAGAATGTAGAATATAAAAATTCTACAATGTAGAATTTAAAGAAAAAGAAAACAATGTAGAATATAAAATATAAAAGAGTTCTAAACAGTATATATCTCCAAATTAGATATAAAAAAATAACATAATTTAGGTATGAGGTCAGTTAAAGTAAATTTGATGAATAAGGGCCTCGCTTCAATCAAACCTTACCTTATTCATCAAATTTACTTTAACTGACCTCATACCTAAATTATGTTATTTTTTTATATTTTTATATCTAATTTGGAGATATATACTGTTTAGAACTCTTTTATATTTTATATTCTACATTGTGGCAGATAGAAAAAGTATATTAAATCATATGGTGAAAAAACGCAACATATGGAGAATTATCGCAAGATGGTGGATAAAAACGCAAAGGAACCGCATTGTTATTTTTATGACATATACTTTTGGATTCAAATATATTAGTAGATACAAGGGAATACATGTATGAGGGATGTGATGACAATCACTTGATTTATATGAGATAATATATGACAAAAATATGCAAATATGTGAATCCATACCAGGTTTTGGAAATCGGTGGGAACATATAAATTCTGGCAAAGAATAGGGTGATTCAGCTACTGAGGAAGGTGTGTGAACACCGAAACGCGTCTAGCGTGGAGAAATCACCCTAGGTTACAGTAAGGCATGCCTGAAAAAGATTAATTGAACCTAACTCTGGGACAGTCCTCGCAAGACTCAAGTGGAGTATTTGGAAGCCGAAATCAGTATTCAGCGGTACAGCAGCACTTGCACTTTGACTGAATGCCGACACTGACTACTAGCGATCCTACTATTGCCGCGCTAAACACACGTGGAATGCCGGCAGTAAGAGTAAATCCACAGTGTATGTGAGTGAAAAATCGTTGAACAGTACTAGTAAAAGGGTAAGTGCACAACCCTCTGTTCATTTAAAACTTTCTCCTTTGGAAATATTTTGATCCACTTGATTGTAAAACACTATTGGAGGACAAGTCCGAGAATAAGGTCAGCATTACGGCAATAACACATTAACCCTATAGAGTGGATAAGTGGATTCTGGACGGTGATTTACTTTCCAATATCAGTGACTATTTACCACTCATTTGCCAAGAATATATCAACTTTATATAGTGAATGGGTGGATCGTGGATGGTGATTTACATTATTTACCAACATCAGTGACCATTTGCCACTATAAAAATTCGATAAAATAATTATACAGTCAATTGGTTATCCAGTGAAACCATCTATTGTTTTAATCAATTTTATTATATGGAAATGAATTTCTTTTAACTTAGTGATATTTTTATTTGTATAATTTGTATATATGCTATTTTGTGTATTAAAGTGATATTAATTTATTCCGGACAAATCCAGTGTGATGAGTGCATGCCTCTTCTAGCATTTCTTGTATTTCAAAACTCAGTATTTATTACCCTGATTCTGCAGTTTACAGAAACACTCCTTATGTGGTTGTAAACTGCTGTATGGGCACACGGCAGGTCGCAGAAGGGAGGAGCAACTTATGTATTTTGGAGGGTAGATTTCACTGAGCTAATTTTAAGTTGCCATTTCATATTTGAAGACCCCCTGATGAACTCCTACAGTATAAACTCTCAAAAAGTGACCCCGTTTTGGAAACTACGGGATAATGTGACAGTTTATTGGTACTATTTCAGGGTACATATAATTTTTGATTGCTCAATATTACGCTTTTTGTGAAGCAAGGTAACCAAAAAATGGCTGTTGTGGCACAGTTTTCATTTTTTTCTGTTTTACAGCATTCTCCTGACACCTGGCATTTCACCATCTGCTCTGAATTCATTTTGCAAAACACCTGTTGGTTCAAAATGTTCTCTATACCCATTGATACATTTTTTGAGAGGTGTGATTTCTAAAATGAGGTCACGTCTTAGAGCTTTCTTTTTTTATTTAACCTCAGAGCCTCAGCACCTGTTAGTCAATGCTGTATAAGTCACCAAACTAGGCATCAAATACACATGGTGCTGCTTCCCTTCTGTGTCCTGCAGTGTACCCATACAGCACCTTACATATGGGGTGTTGTATTTAGGAGAAAATGATTAAGAAATTGTGCACTTTCTCCTGTTACCCCTTGTGAAAATGAAAAATGTGGGCCTAAATCAACATTTTCTTTTAAAATATATAATTTTTCATTTTCACAACCAAGTGTTTCTAAATTCTATGAAGCGCCGGTTTGGCTAAAGCACACACTACACCCCTTTAAGAATTCTATGGGGGGTGTAGTTTCCAAAATTGGGTCACTTTTTGGGGGTTTGTACTGTAGGGGCAGCTCAGGGAGTCTTGAAATGCAACATGGTGCATGAAAATTATCCCAGTGAAATCTGCCCTCCAAAAGCCTTATGGCTCTGCTTCTCTTCTGAGCTTTGCTGTGTGCCCATGCAAAAGTTTATGACCACATATGGTGCACTGCCGTATTCAGGAGAAAATAGGTAACAAATTGTGGGGTGCTTTTTTTCTGTTATCCCTTGTGAAAATAAAAAATCTGGAGCTAAAGATACATTTTATTGGAAAAAAAATGTAATTTTAGATTTTCACAGCCACATTTTTCGAAATTCTATGAAAAATCTGTGGGAGTCAAATCATTCACTTAACCCCGAAAAAAAATTACATGAAGGGAGTAGATTCCAAAATGGGGTCACATGGAGGTTTCTCCACTGTAGGGGTACCTCCGTGTCTCTTCAAACGCGACACCATGCTTGAAAAGCATTCTAGCAAAATGTGCCCTCCAAAAAACATATGGTGCGCCTTCATTTAGAGCTCTGCTTTGTGCCCATACAGCAGTTTACAACCACATATGGATGTTTCTATAAAGTGCAGAATCAGGGTCATAAATATAGAGGTTTGTTTAGCTGTTAACCCTTGCTGTTTTTCAGGGAAAAATGGATGAAAATGAAAAATCTGAATTTTGAAATTTCACCTCCATTTTCCTTTAATTCTTTAGGACCACCTAAAAGGTTAACAACGTTTATAAAATCCATTTTGAATAATTTGAGGGCTGTAGTTTCCAATTTGGAGTCAGTTATGAGTGGTTTCTAGTATGTAAGCCACACAAAGTGACTTCTTAACTGAATTGAATTAAAAGGGAAGTTTTGGAAAGTGTCTTGAAAATTATAAGAATTGCTTCTAAAATTCTAAGCCATCTAATGTCCTAAAAAAATAAAATGATATTTACAAAATGATGCCAACATAAAGGAGGCATAAGGCAATTGTTAAACTAATATTTTTTGAAGTACCACTATTGGAAATTTCCCAAATGTTCTGTAAATTTTGGATTGTTCTTTTTATTTTTTTTATAAATAATGGTAAAACATATCGACTCAGATTTATGACTCTCATGAAGTACAATGTGTCATGAAAAAACAATCTCAGAAAAGCTTGGATAAGTAAAAGCGTTTCTACAGTTATTACCACATAAAATGACACAATCTCAGAAAAGCTTGGATAAGTAAAAGCGTTTCTACAGTTATTACCACATAAAATGACACATCAGATTTGCAAAAAACGGCCTGGTCCTTTAGCTGAAAATTGGCTTGATCCTGAAGGGGTTAAACTAGGCTAGGTTTGAAAAAACAGGGATTGTTTTTTTCCACTTAATTGTTTATTTATTCCACATTGTTTTTTTCCACTTAATTGTTCATTTATTTAAAAAACGGTGTGGTTTTCCCCTGCTTTTTCATAAACTGACTCCAGCCTTCTTTAACCATTTTATTAACCAAATAAATTCCACATTTCTAGCTTGCTCTAACTGTATACGTGTACTGGAGCACAGGTAGAACGTTTTTGCATTGAAAATGCTTTTGGTTGACTTTGGCCAAGAGTCTTCCCAAGATTAAGGGCTGCATCTTCCTTCCCAAACCAGGCTTCCACAATTTTGACTAAATCCAGTTTAATTGTAAATGGGAATGTGGCAGGGGAAGACAGGTGCAAGTCACAGAGCATAGCTTCTGACTTTCCCCAGTTGCCGTTGGTCCCTGAAACTTGTCCAAACTTCTTGCATGTCTGGATGAGTGCAGTCACGAAACACTGGTCACAGCACAAGATGGTCGTTCATGTACAGTTAGCACTTGACCTCAAAGTTTCTGGGTCTTGATGCAGTGATTCCTTTTGATCTCTCTATTCTGCCAGATTGACTCGGTGACGCTGTACTGACTCTGTAACACAAAACAAAAAGGGGAGGTGAAAGAGAGCAGCCTTGTCTGACCCCAGAGAGCACTGAAAAGTGGTTAGTCTGCCAGACATTCACGAACACTGTCCTGTAAATGTCAAGGTACAGAACATCTTGCCCAAACCCAGCTTATGCAAAGTCTTGTCCATGAATTCAAGACTTAGCCAAAGGCTTTTTACTGATCAAGACTGACTAGGACTACATGTAAAGGGCGGTCTTTGATGTAGTGTACCATGTCTCTTTTGAGACCAAGGCTATCTGTGGTCCTTCGGCCAGAAATGCTGCAGGTGTGGTCCAGGTGGACAATCTTCCCAATGACAACCTACAGCCTGTTGGCCAGTACCTGGGTGTGGATCTTGTAGTTCAGGAGAGAGAGGGAACACCAGTTTTTAAGTCATATTTTTCCCTTCAGCTTGTACAGGATTGTAATCATGCCTTCCCTCAGTGACAGAGGCATTCTACCATCCACCACCATCCCCTCATGGAGTTACAACAAGTCCGGGCTAATGAGATCCCCCAACACTACATAGAGCTCCGCTGGAAGACTATCACTGCTCAGGGTCCTGCCAGACCTAAAATAAATTACCTACCATCAGACGGACATCCATAGCCTCCACACTGCAGGATCAACATGGTTAGAGATACTGGACAGTAATTTTCGGCAGCTCCAGGGTCAGTGATCTTCAGGGAGTAGAGGTTGCTGTAGTAGTCTGTGATGACCCTCATCACTGCCTTATATTTTTGTTCTTTTTTTTTTTTTTTTTTTTGCTGGTTTAAAAAATCAAACTGCACATGCAAGTTGTGTTTCCATTTTATAATTGCGTTCTTGCTTGGCATTTTTTTTATCTTTGCTTTTTCCCATATAGAGAAAGTGACATCAGTCACAGTTTTCTCTAAAAATAAAACAAAAAAAAACGCAAAAAATACCAATAAAAAATCAACAGGGCCAAAATGCCTCAAAAACACTATAAAAACTGATCAGGTCAGGCTTTATTTAGGCCAAAAAACACCATTCCTTCAACATCACTCAAAAAAAGCCAGTGAAAAAAAACAATGTGTCTGTACAACATTTCTTAATTTTAACTGACTTATAGCTAACATCCGGAGGTTTCTTTTCTTGTTAGAAATCCATCAAACAGCACATCAGAAAACCAGGGCAAAAACTGCAAAAGTTGCACTAGTGGAATTCCCCTTAAGGTCTCCTTCAGTAACCATTTTTTCACCATAAAAAAATCCCAAAAACTGCATGAATTTTTGCATATCACATGCGTTTTTTTTTTATTTGGCATTTTTTCAGTGGTGTTTTTGTGTTAACACCTAAGTTACATTTCCAGTTTAGCCATTTTTTCTACTGTATAGAAGAGGATGGATTACAATGGCATTGCTTTAACATGCTGCATTTTTAAGAAAACGTCAGAGAGTGGCCCGACCGAAGGTCACCTTTGTCAAGCACCCGGTCAATGGGCCGACTCACCCAGTTTCAGGGTGCTCCTGCACTCATTTGTATCTGCATCTACAGCTTAGTCTTCTTCAAGAGAACGGGGCTGAACGCCACAGGATGCATATACAGTTGAAGGACCCCACAGGTCGAGAATCATTTCCTGGGGAGAATCGGCCAGTTTGTTCCCATATCAGCTGGCACGATGACATTACCACATTGCAGCTGCTGGGGAGAGCTGAATGTTCTTCTGTCATAGATGGAACATGGCTGCTATGTGAGTATTACATTTTTTATTTTATTAACACTAAAGGGGCCCACTTCTTTGTGGGAGCTGTAAGGGGGCAGCACTACTGGATGGGGGCATTAAGGGGGCTGTTTATTGTGTAGGGACACTAAGGAGGTGTTTTACTGGGTGAGGCACCTAGGGGGTCATTTTATTGTTTGAGGGCCCTAAGGGGGCATAACTATGGTGTGGGGGCACTAAGTGGGGATACTTACTTCATGGGACACTAAGGAGGTATAAATACCGTGTAGGAGCACTTAGGGGGCATAACTAATGTGAAGGGTAAGGGTATGTTCTATCGAGGGCTTTTGCATACGCTTCAGCACTGGCGAGACAAGGGAACTCTCGGTTTCTTTCCATTCAGCCTGCATCTAAATGTTGCAGGTGACAAAATGACATCATCGTGCTGCCTACATTACAAAAAGTGCAGAATAGCTGGCAGAAAACCAGCAATTCCCTGCCCTCTATTTGGTGCTTTTCTGTAATGCATGTGGCAATCTTCTGTTGATGCAAGCCGGGCCAGAAGTGTTTATAACAGAAGGCACACTTTAGCAGGGCACAGAGCAGGAGGCACCATCCATGAGGCACCATAGGGGGACTGTGACCATGAAGTGATATTGCGGGGCACAGAGCAAGAGGCCCTATATAAAGGTTGAACAGAGCAATAGGCACTATATAGAGGTTGAACAGAGCAACAGGCTCTATATAAAGGGGGCACCAAATTTGGCACCATATTAAGGGGGCACAGAGCAAGGGGCACTATATAAAGAGTTTATGGATCCTGGCACTATGGGGCACTACCATTAAGGGCATTATGTGTTTGTGCCTTATTTTCAGAGGGCATAGTATGTGTGTTTGTATTATATATTCAGGGCACAGCATGTGTATTGGTAAAGCAAGTAGGTGAATACATTTGGGCGTTAAACAATGCAGAACTGGATGGAAAGGAAAAATCACCTGTAAGTCACTATTTGTAAATGTTTATTTAGTCTCTAACTCTGATCAGTACTGTAGTTACCTGTCTACAACAGGATGATGTGTCATAGCACATCTATTTTATGAAACTACTACTCCCAGAATACCTATGATTATGTTCAGTGCTTGGTTCTGGTGCTGTATTTATTTAATGAGCTTGGTACTTGTGCTGTATTTATGTAATGAGCTTGGTTCTGGTGCTGTATCATGCTTGGTTGTGGTGCTGTATTTATGTGATGAGCTTGGTTCTGGTGCTGTATTTATGTACCATTTATGTACCAGGTTCTTGTGTTGTATTTGAGCTTGGTATGGCACCACTACTACTGCATATGCATGTGTCGTGTCCATTCATTGCTACGAGACTTCTGAAAATAGGTAAGCCAGCAACCAGCTATTTTTGAAAGTCCCATAGCGGTGAATGGAGGGGTTGGCAGACATGTGCAGTTTGCATTCCATTAATTTCCGGTCCCCATTTTTGACAATAGAGCAGCTCCCAGAGATGGGAGTTACACAATCAAACAGTTATAGTATATCCTATGGATATGCCTTAAAGAGTTAGCCCGGTCCCAAAATCAAAATTCTTTTTCTGTGCTTCTAACACCCCTCACCATGCATACATATGCCCTCAAACCTGTTTTTCATGTCTGAGCTTTTCTCTCCCCCCCCCCCGTGTGATCAGCTGTGTTTCTGCCTGAAGCGCTGCACAATCGCAGGATTACAGCGCCTGCTCCCGCACTGCAACAGGAGCAGGACAGTCCCCAGCGGCAGCAGGACAGTCGTCAGAGACAGCGGGGGACCCAAGGAGAAGGCGGAAGACGTTTTCAGCGCTCCTCAGACAAGTGAGTGGCGCGCCGACCAGTTCAGACCCGGCGATCACGTGATCGCCGGGCATCAGGGCAGAGGAGTACAGAGCCTGTACAGTTTCCCCCTAATAAAACTAAATAATATATTAAAAAGCCCTGCATCATGTAATAAAAAGCTGCAAAATTTTGATAGTCCTACAAATAAAAAAGTTACAGGTGTTTGAACCTCGTGCGCTAATTTACATAACAGTGACTGGCCATTAAGGCTTTTTCAGGCCCCATTAAAGGGTTAACCAATAAGTACTTTCCAGGCTAGTAAGGCCCGATACACACGACCGTGCTTTGTTTTGCAGTCCGCAAAACACCAATACCAGCCATGTATGTTCTGCATTTTGCGGAACAGAGTAATGGATGTGGACAGTACACAGAGTGCTCTCCACATCTTTTGCCGCCCTATTTAAGTGAATGGGTCTGCATCTGATTCGCAAAAAATGCAGATCAGATGTTGACCAAAACAATAGCCGTGTACATGAGCCCTCAGGGAAACTGCTTACTGGTTATTGCAGGGCACCTACAGTATATCTGGGGGGCAGGAGGTGGTACGAACCAGTGAGCGCTGTCCTCTGCAGTAAAGGAAAACGCTTATTTGTGAATAGGAGGCAGGAAAGAAATGTTGTCACTTAAAAGGGTTTCCCAGTAAGGCTCCATTCACACGTCCTGTTTTTCTTTCCTGATTCGATCCTGATTTTTTCAGGACCCATTGAAATGAATGGATCCAGATCAGGATCAGGATCGAATCAGGAAAGAAAAACAGGACGTATGCATGGAGCCTAAAAAAAAGTTTTTAACAGGTTCCTGTAGCGTGGCCCCTGAAACAGAAGATTCATGCTTTCCTGCTCCATGCTGCTCTTGCTGTCTTCATCTTCTGGCCCTGGAGTACCTCTCCGGCAAATGACTTCAGCGGTGAAACACTGCTTGTGGCCACATCACCGCTGCTGCTAGTCAATAGCTGGAGTGGGACATGTGACTATGTAAATGTAAACAGCTCCGGGACCAGAAGATGGAGACGGCGGGAGCGGCAGGGAGCAGGAAAGTATAAATCTTCTGTTTCAGGGCCATGCTGCGGGAATGTGTTAAAACTAATTTTTTTACTGGGAAATCTTTACCTTCCTATTACACTGCACGATATTCAGGAAAATTACTGGGAACAAGTCTTCATAAATTTGCTCCTTCCTGATATCTGGCTGTATAATCGTGCCTACTCGTTTTTTGGCTGATTTGCACATTTATCAGGATGAAAGATGTACAATAATTGTCAGCACATCTCCCTGTGTAATCAGGAATGTGCGATTATCAGTAGAACTGAATAAGGAAACAAGGACAAGCACTTAACTTTTTTTTTTTTTTTGTGGCCCCTTGAAATACAGTGATGTGACAATGCGGCCCCCAGACGAAAAAAGGTTGTGCACCCCTGGTCTACAGCCTCTTCCTGCACCATTCCCAGAGTGTAATAAACAGGTTGAATCTGCAAGCACATCCAATCACAAGTGTATCTAATTCTATCATGTACGATTTTGCTGAGCCTGATACACAGGCTCTTGTGTGCGATACAGCCTGCTGAGATATGTATCTAATCCCATCTTGTATGATACTGTCTGGTGTGCTGTGTATCTTAGCTTATCATGTCAGATATTGTCTGCTGTGCCTCTAAATCATTCATCTGCGATACAGTCTACTGTTCCTGTATCAAGTATTCTCATGTATGATCCTGCCTGCTGAAGTGTGTATCTAATCCTATCTTGTATGATACTGCATGCTGAAGTAACATAGTTACATAGTAACATAGTTTATAAGGCCGAAAAAGACATCTGTTCATCCAGTTCGGCCTGTTATCCTGCAAGTTGATCCAAAGGAAGGCAAAAAAAAAACCCTGTGAGGTAGAAGCCAATTTTCCTCACTTTAGGGGAAAAAATTCCTTCCCAACTCCAATCAGGCAATCAGAATTACTCCGTGGATCAACGACCCATCTCTAGTAACTATAACCTGTAATATTATTACCCTCCAGAAATACATCCAGGCCCCTCTTGAACTCTTTTCGTGAACTTACCATCACCACCTCCTCAGGCAGAGAGTTCCATAGTCTCACTGTTCTTACCGTAAAGAATCCTCTTCTATGTTTGTGTACAAACCTTCTTTCCTCCAGGCGCAAAGGATGTCCCCTCGTCACAGTAACAGTTCTTGGGATAAATAGATCATGGGAGAGATCTCTGTACTGACCCCTGATATATTTATACATAGTTATTAGAGCTCCCCTCCTTCATCATTTTTCTAAAGTGAATAACCCTAATTTTGATAATCTTTCTTGGTACTGTAGTCCACCCATTCCATTTATGACTTTAGTTGCCCTCCTTTGAACCCTCTCCAGCTCTGCTATGTCTGCCTTGTTCACAGGAGCCCAGAACTGTACACAGTACTCCATGTGTGGTCTGACTAGTGATTTGTAAAGTGGCAGGACTATGTTCTTATCACGGGCATCTATGCCTCTTTTGATGCAACCCATTATTTTATTGACACTCTTTCCTACAGCTTAGTTTGCTGTTCACTAAAAATCCCAGGTCTTTTTCCTTGTCAGTGTTACCCAGTGTTTTACCATTTAGTATGTAATGGTGACTTGCATTATTCCTTCCTATGTGCATAACCTTACATTTGTCAGTGTTAAACCTCATCTGCCACTTCTCTGCCCAAGCCTCCAATCTATCGAGGTCCATCTGTAGCAGTGTACTGTCCTCTTCTGTATTAATTACTTTAAACAGTTTAGTGTCATCTGCAAAAATTTATATTTTACTGTGCAAGCCTTCTACAAGATAATTAATAAATATTTATTGAAGAGAGTAGGGCCCAATACTGACCCCTGTGGTACCCCGCTAGTGACAGTGACCCAATCTGAGTATGTGCCGTTAATAACCACCCTCTGTTTTCTATCACTGAGCCAGTTACTTACCCACATACAGACATTTTCTCCCAGGCCAAGCATCCTCCTTTCATATACTAATCTTTTATGTGGTACCGTGTCAAATGCTTTGGAGAAGTACAGATATACGACATCCATTGATTCGCCGCGGTCAAGTCTAGAACTTACCTCCTCATAGAAACTGATTAAATTAGTTTGACATGACCGTGTGTATCTAATTCTGTCTTGTATGATACTGCCAGCTGAAGTATGTATCTAATCCTATCTTGTATGATACTGCCTGCTGAAGTGTGAATGTAAAGCCTCATGCACAAGACCGTATCCGTTTTGCATTCTGTAAGTCGTGGATCCGCTAAATAATGATATCCTATGTCTCTGATCTGCAATCTTTCAGAGCCATTGACTTCTATGGGTTTGAGGTCCGCATTTTGAGGACCGGAATATGACATGTTCTATCTTTTGCAGAATTGACACGCGGACGTGAAAAACACATGGACGTTACTCGCGTGCTTTCCACATCTGTATGTGCAAGGTATGTAGAACATGTGCTATTCTGGTCCTCAAAATGCAGACCTCAAACCCATAGAAGTCAATGGCTCTGCAAAAAATTAGGTTCACAGACTTACAGTATCCTTATTTAGCAAATCCACGACTTGCAGACCAGAAAACGGATACAATGGTGTGCTGAGTCCTAATCCTGTCTGCCTGCTGAAGTGTTTATCTTGGCCTATGATGTATGATACACCGTTTGATATGACCATGATCAGCCCAGGGAACACAGTCCGTGTACAGGACACATCTCCCAAGGCCAACCGCACTCTCCTGACTCGAACTGGCTGTATGACTGATTGGGGGGTAAGAACATGACAACTGCCCCAACGGTCAAATATAGACTGGTTATATCATACATTACTGTCATGCAGGCAGTGCAGGTCAGGGAAATCGCAGTCAGCCTGGAAAACATGGTCGACACAATGACTGGGACATGGATTCCTGGGCCGATCATGGTCGTTTGCATGCGCCCCCATAACAGTGACATCCACAGTGCCCTCATAACTGTGACATCCACAGCTCCCCCATAAGTGACATCCGCAGCGCCCCATAACGGTGACATCCACAGCTCTCCCATAACAGTGACATCCACAGTACCTCCGAACAGTGTCATCCACAGTGCCCCCATAAAAGTGACATCCACAGCGCTCCCATAACAGTGACATCCACAGCGCTCCCATAACAGTGACATCCACAGTGCCCCCATAACGGTGCCATCCACAGCGGCCCCATAACCAGGGCTGTGGAGTCGGTAAGCCAAAGCCCCGACTCCGACTCCTCAATTTCCCCTGACTCCGACTCCCTCATACATGGAGCATGTTTAAGTGATAACTTTAAATAAATTTGCATAAAATCAATAGTACAGATAAGTCATGACAAAAACAGTTTGTAATCTATCAGGCTTCTCTGGGTACAGCTCACTAAGGGCCTGATCAGAGGCGTAGCTAGAGTTTTAGCACATGGGGGGGGCGAAACATACTTTTGATTGGGCCCCCCACTTATTGGCTTCCCAAATGCACGTTTCCAACTTCACAGGCACATACTACTAGTTGTGGTTATAATACTGTATTAGCAAGATGACTATATAAACTGCTAGATCATCTATGCTGTTAAGTACAGTACAATAGACTTTCTACATACCCTACTCTAAATACTCTACCACATAATGCAGTAAAATATAGGATTAATAGGAGTAAAAAAGGGGACTCCTATGTTAAAGGAAATCTGTCCCCAGCTTTTACATCACTAAACTAACAGTCCCTTGCCCCCATCAGACTTCAGATCGGCTTAATGTGCCCCCATCAGACCTCAGATCAGCGTAGTGTGTCCCCATCAGACCTCAGATCAGCAGAATGTGCCCCCATCAGACCTCAGATCAGCAGAATGTGCCACCATCAGACCTCAGATCAACAGAATGTTCCCCCATCAGACCTCAGATCAGCGTATTGTGCCCCCATCAGACCTCAGATCAGCAGAATGTGCCCCCATCAGACCTCAGATCAGCAGAATGTGCCCCATCAGACCTCAGATCAGCAGAATGTGCCCCCATCAGACCTCAGATCAACAGAATGTGCCCCCATCAGACCTCAGATCGGCTTAATCTGCCCCCATCAGACCTCAGATCGGCTTAATCTGCCCCCATCAGACCTCAGATCGGCTTAATCTGCCCCCATCAGACCTCAGATCGGCTTAATCTGCCCCCATCAGACCTCAGATCAGCAGAATGTGCCCCCATCAGACCTCAGATCAGCAGAATGTGCCCCATCAGACCTCAGATCAGCAGAATGTGCCCCCATCAGACCTCAGATCAGCAGAATGTGCCCCCATCAGACCTCAGATCAGCAGAATGTGCCCCCATCAGACCTCAGATCAACAGAATGTGCCCCCATCAGACCTCAGATCGGCTTAATCTGCCCCCATCAGACCTCAGATCGGCTTAATCTGCCCCATCAGACCTCAGATCGGCTTAACCTGCCCCCATCAGACCTCAGGCTTAATGTGCCCCCATTAGACCTCAGATCAGCGTATTGTGCCCCCATCAGACCTCAGATCAGCAGAATGTGCCCCCATCAGACCTGAGATCAGAAGAATGTGCCCCCATCAGACCTCAGATCAGCAGAATGTTCCCCCATCAGACCTCAGATCAGCAGAATGTACCCCCATCAGACCTCAGATCGGCTTAATGTGCCCCCATCAGACTCCATAATGGAAGTGCTCACTTGTATTCGCCTGATTGTACTAAGGCCATCCCTGCTGGGCCCCCCCAGAGGTATTGGGCCCGGAGCATCGCCTCCCCTGCCCCCCCCCCCCCCAGTAGCTCCGCCTGATGTATGAAAACTGTCTAGGTCTAAGACTTTTTGTTGCCCATAGCAACCAATCAGAGCTCCACTTTCATTTCTCCAGAGCACTATATGAAATGAAAGGGGAGCTCTGATTGGTTGCTATGGGCAACAAAGAAACTTCTACACCTAGACAGTTTTCATATATAAGGCTCTAGGTGTTTTACATCAGCAGCAGATATAAGCCACGAGAGCAGCTAACCTCTCCAAACATGAGCTCAGAGGAAACATAAAGCATACAGAGAGAACATGCACTGGACATAAAGGGCAGTACACAGTCATCTCAACTAAAAGCCTAAATCCTTAGATCAGGCAAAGAACAGACATTTATAGGACATTTCATCATTTTCACAAATTCTTATAAAAATATATTCAGCATTCAACTAAATGTACTAATTCATTATATATTTTAGGAGTCAGAGTCGGTCTATTTTATACCGACTCCGACTCCACCAAAATGGTCACCGACTCAGACTCCGACTCCACAGCCCTGCCCATAACGGTGACATCCACAGCGGCCCCATAACGGTGACATCCACAACGCCCCCCCCCAAACAGTGACATCCACAGTGCCCCGAAACAGTGACATCCACATTGCCCCCAAACAGTGACATCCACAGTGCCCCGAACAGTGACATCCACAGTGCCCCCGAACAGTGACATCCACAGCACCCCTATAAGTGACATCCACAGCACCCCCATAACGGTGACATCCACAGTGCCCCCCATAACAGTTACATCTACAGTGTCTCCATAACAGTGGCATCCACACTGCCCCCGTAACAGTGATATCCACAGCGCCCCCATAACAGTGATATCCACAGCGCCCCCATAACAGTGATATCCACAGCGCCCCCATAACAGTGATATCCACAGCGCCCCCATAACAGTGATATCCACAGCGCCCCCATAACAGTGATATCCACAGCGCCCCCATAACAGTGATATCCACAATGCCCCCATAACAGTGACATGCACAGCGCCCCCATAACAGTGACATCCACAGCGCCCCCATAACAGTGACATCCACAGCGCCCCCGTAGCGGTGACATCCACAGCGTCCCCATAACAGTGACATCCACAGCGCCCCCGTAGCGGTGACATCCACAGCGTCCCCATAACAGTGACATCCACAGTGCTTCCGAACAGGGCCGTCATATATATGTATATAGATATTTCTGTGGTTAGAGTGCTGGCCCCTGTAATTTTTATTTTTTTATTTATTATAACACAATAAAAAATAACACACAGGGGTGTCCCCAAGCACCTTCATTGTGCTTGCAGACACCTCTGTGTTTTTAAATTTATCTTGACAGGCACTGTATAGAAACAGCCATATGGAGTCCACCACGGACTCCCAGGCATCCGCACTTGACACGCAGTGAACTTAGCTGTCAGCTCAGATGCTCAGTTCACTGCAGAGGCCCTGACACTGGCTCAGTGCTATGATAGCACTGAACATGCATCAGGAGTGCAAGCCTTCCTTCCCCCAGGGGAAGATGTTCCATCAACTGCAGCAGCAGGAAGACAAGAAGACGGGAGCTGGCCGGAAGAAGAGAAACCTGAAGTGAGGTCCCGTGACCAGACTCTGGAGACAGGAAGCAGCAGGGTGGAGGAGGGTGAGTATGTGACTGAAGTGCTTCTTTCCACAGGGTAGCTTAAAGGGCCATATAATAGGGTTGGCCCGGAGAACCCCTTTAAATGTGCTACATGGGAATACCCATATATATTGATGACCTATCCTCAGGACACCCGGCACCCCGACGATCAGCTGTTTGAAGAGGAGGCGCGCGGGGTAGTGCTGAGTAGGTGTAATTAAACCTAACCGCCCCATTCATTTCTATGGGAAGAATCGCTTCCATAGACTTGTATGGAAGCGATTCTTCCCATAGAAATGAATGGGGCGGTGAGGTGTAATTACACCTACTAACCACTACCAATGTGTTGGCCCGCGTGTAAACAATGAAGAGGAAGCGGCGCAGATACAGCGTGCGCCTCCTCTTCAAACAGCTTATTGGCGGGAGTGCCGGGTGTCGGACCCCCGCCGATCTGATATTGATGACCTATCCTGAGGATAGGTCATCAATATATATAACTCTGAAAACCCCTTTAAGCATTAAATGTGTATTCATCTCTCCATAAAATTAGAGGGATTTCCAGCTTTTTTATGCTGATGTTCTAACCTCTGAATAGGTCATCAGTGGGGTTCTGTCACATGGCCTAGGTGAAGCTCAGTCCTATTCAAATGAATGGGTCTGAGCTGCGATACCAAGCTATAAAATGTACCACGCTGTGCTTGGTAAGCTGTGAGGAAGTAGTGACGCTCACAGGAGCATTACAATCTCCTCAAACAGCTGATCGGCAGACTTATCTTGAGAATTGAGAACCTTTTTTATTTAAACTTTATTTTACTCACTTATATAGTGCTGACACAGCGCTTTACAGACTTTATCATCACATTTTAAAATTGATACTACTAATTTAGTGCAATTAATACCCTATAATGATTGGGGAGGAGTCTGTTGGGGGGAGGACAAAAAGAGTTCTCACTCAGGGTGTCATGTAACCTAAGCCTGACCCTGGTCAGAGACTCAGAGACCCAAGAAAATGACACCAAATTTAAAAGAAAAATCAAAAAAAAAAAAAAAACCTTGTGTGTCTAACTAAAGCTAACATCCAGAGCTGGCATTTTTCAGTAAAAACGTCACCAAAAACTACTTGTACAAAAAAAGAAACCACCAAAAAACTTTGAAAAACATCACAAAACCTATGTGTGAATGCAGCCTATGAACCAATATTGGTCGGGCAAGAGAGACAAAAACTAAGGAATAATTTGTGACCATATTAAATAACATATGTTCTATGATATCGGCACTTTATTATGTGCACCATAACGTCTGTATAAAGGAAATAGTCCGTGAAGAGTGTGTTTGGGATGGCAATAGAATTTTTTTTATTTCATTTTTTTAAATTTTCTTGTGTTTTTAAATGGGTTATCCAGGAAATGATATTGATAAGCAATCCTGAGGATCAGGTGATAAGCTGCTTTAGGGAGTCGCCATGCTCACCTGAGCTGTGGAGAGCACTGCTGACTCCCAGCAGCTTACCAAGCACCACACCTTACATAGTATAACAGCTGTGTTTGATATTGCGGCTCAGCCCCATTCGCTTCACTTGGGCTTTGCTGCAACTACGTAGGCCATTTTACCAATTTATGGGTATGTCACATGGCCTGGGAATAGCCTGAAGTGCTAATGGAGCACCCGGCCTCTTCTAACAGCTGATCAGAAAGGGGGGTGCAGGTCCAGGTGTTGGTCTCCCGCTATTCTGATATTGATGACCTATCCTTAGTAGTGTTGAACGAATCGGGTTCATACTGCTCTATCTGAACCCAATTCATTTCAAAACTTTGTTTATAATATGCACTCCGTACTGCAAAAAAATGTATTGGAATCCACTGAAGCCTTCTTCATTTAGCCACGTAACACAAGACTTGCTTAGTCTTATGCCTGTGACATTATAGTTCGGTTCTGCACATACATTACTGTTTCAAAATCTGAAACCAAACCTGGGTTTGTGCCTCGTTAACGAAGCCAAGTTCAGCATCGGATTTTGAAACAGTAATGTATCCGCAGAACCGAACTGTAATGTCACAGGCACGAGACTAAGCAAGTGTCGCGTTACTTTTGGCTAGAAGAAGAAGGACTCAGTGGAACCCATACAGTTTAGGTCCATTATACCATTCCATTATAGGTTCCGTTTATAACGGAATATAACAGAATGCAAAACGGAAGCCTTTAAGAGGCTTAAAGTTGTTCTGCTGGACAGAGCTGCACTGTTCGCCAGGTGGCCACTGCAGTTAAATCAACTTCTGCAGCCGCCCAGATTTATTAAAACTGGTGTAAAGGAAAAGTGACTTAGTTGCCCATAGCAATCAGTCAGCTTCCACCTTATTTTTTTGAGCTCCTTTGGAAAATGAAAGGTGGAATCTGATTGGTTTATATGGGCAACCAGTTTTGATAAATCTCCTTCAGTGTATCTCTAGTCTGGCACATAGTATAGCTCTGTCAGTCTATCATCATGATCAGCTCTATTAAACCAGCATGCTGCTTGTTATGGTTGATTATGGTGAATTAAATGAGTCATCTATTGCTGTAATCGAATGTAACATTGCAGCATAATTATTACTGTTAATAATTCCTATGCAGATTAGGTGATTGGAACAAAAGGGACACTGCTTCACATTCTCTTCTTCCCTGTCACCAACCCCCTCTGTGGTCTGATTGACAGTGCCAGGCATCATCTTTATTCAGATGCCTGGTCCTGAAATCTCATGTTTACGCTGGTGAGACTTCACTTGACACATGCACAGCTGATCTCAGAAGGGTCTCACCGCTCTGATACCTGCACTGTACAAGTGCCAATGATGTCAGTCTCCTCCTGGATTCAAAAACTGCGGCAGTACTCCAGATCAGCTGAAGAAGGTCTTGACCCATTTATTCCCCAAGCAACATTTCAGCCCAGCACAATGAGGCCTTTGTCAAACCATTCTTTAGGTGCTTTTTTTTTTTTTGCAAACTGCATGTGTGTTTTTATGTGTCTTTTACTGAGGAAAGGCTAATTTATCTGCCATAAAGCTCATATTTGTGGAGTGCTGCAGAGATGGTTAACCTTCTGGAAGTGTCTCCCATCTGCACACAGGATATTTGGAGTTCAGAATGACCGATGGGTTCTTGGTCACCTTTCATGCAGCAGAAATGTTTTTGTGCCCTTCTACAGATCTGTGCCTCCACACAGTCTTGTTTTTGAGCTCTACACGCAGTTCTTTTCTCATTAAGGCTTGTTTTATTCTCTGATATGCATTGTCAACTTTGAGGCCTTTTATAGACAGGGTGGGTCTTTCTAAATCCTGTCCAATCAACTGAATTTACCATGAATGGACTCCAATCAAGGTGTAGAAACATCTCAAAGATGATCCAGAAAAATAGGAGGCCCCCAGAGCTACATTTCAATTGTCATAGCAAATGGTCTGAATACTTATCTTCATGTGAAATTTTTTTATTTTTAATTACTTTGTAAAGGCCACAACATAAAATGTGATCTATCTATCTATCTATCTATCTATCTATCTATCTATCTATCTATCTATCTATCGTATCTGTTATCTATCCTTCTATCTACACATGCACAATCCCTCTTATGGAATTCATTAGTTTGTTAAAAATTAATGGTTATTAATGGGATTATCAGTAATCTGTATTTCTGTGACTTCTAAGTGAAAAAATATGTTTCAATACATCCGATATTGCAGAAGTATTCTTTTCCAGAAGTATTGCTTCTGAAGTAGAATACTATTCTTTGTGGCTTCACAGAGAGCCCATAATACAGACCCATAGTGCATCAAAGGGGTTTTCTGGGTTCAGAGCTGAACCCAGAGATATCCCGTTCTTCATCCAGACAGCCCCTCTGCTCCAATGCTCTCCGTTGCCCTGCAGTGTATAGAGCAAGGCAAGGGCTTTTTCTTAAGATCCGGTGACGTACCAGGTCTCTGCTAGGCGGAGGCTTCCACCTAGCAGTGTTCCCGGTGACGTTGCTAGCACTAATGGGCAGGCTTTAGTGGTGCCGTGGCCTGTAAAATGGCACTGCCTGGGTGCAGAAGGGGAAGAGCTGAAACCGGACCACCCCTTTAAAGGGGTTAAAGGTGCATTAAAGCTCTACAATATCTCTGCACTGCACAAACCCTTTATGCATACTGTTATACAGAATTTCACCTTTTATCAACTGGTACTGTAAACATTTGAAAGCATTGCTACATCAGAAACTGAATCATGGCTATAGTATCTAAACAAGTAACATAGTTTATAAGGCCGAAAAAAGACATCAGTCCATCCAGTTCGGCCTATTATCCTGCAAGGCATAAAAGAAAATTATGATTATTATGTTTTGTTTTGTTTTTTTTTTTTTTATATTAGATGCCGATATGAGTGAGTGTGGAGCATCATTTAGAAGTACTGGATCTACCACCTCTGTCCAAAATGATCGTAAAAGGAGGACTTTACCAAAACTTCCTAAAGAAGAAAGCCATTCACAGATCAATAAACATGGTATTAGGTCAGAAATTGGAGAAAAGCAAGATACTGAATTACAAGAGAAAGAATCGTCTCCTAATGTAGGAAAGAAAGAAAATCTTTATTTCTCTAATGAAAAGATGAATGCAATAAGTAAACTAGATAGTAGTTCAAATGAAAAAACTGGTATCCTCACAGATTATTCACAACTAATGCTGGAGTCTTCAAAAAATGAAATTTCTGTTGCTGCAGACTCTGTGAAAAAGTCAGCTACATACAAAACACAACACGAACAGACTAAAGAACAATTGAAATCTGTCAAATCATTCAATAATCCTACTGTCCTTATCAGCAAAGGTGAATCATCTACCCAGAATGTTTGCAAACCCCAAAAATGTATAGAAGTGTGTAAAAAAAAAGGAAATCAGAAAAATGATGTTGAATCAAGCAGTGATAGTATTAAACGTGCTGAGAAGGAGAGAAAAGAATCCATGAAACCACTAGTTAGGCAAGGCAGCTTCACTATTGATAAACCAAGCTCAAATGTACCAATAGAACTTATACCACATATCAGTAAGCAACCTGCTGTATCACCTGTCTTTCCATTTTCATCCGTAAAGAGTATAGAAAGAAATGACTCTGTAGACACTGACTCTAGCTTGGACACTACAATGCTTTTGAAAGATACAGAAGCAGTCATGGCTTTCCTAGAGGCCAGGCTACAGGACGACAGCAAACCTGATGATGATCTAAAAACATCAAGCTACACTCAAGAAAACTCTATATCACCTGAATCAGATGTTGATACAGCAAGTACAATTAGCATTGTTGCTGGCGATTCAGATAAAAAGTTCTCCCAAAAACGAAAAAGTCTCAGTAGTGTACACAAAGAGAAATCCTCAACAGCTTCTCCTTCCAAAGACTCTCACAGCTCAGCAACTGTGTACAGAGAAAAAACAGAAAGAAAAAATAAAACACATGTAAAAGAGGTTGGGAGTAGAGCTGAAATGCGTAAAGTGCTGCGAACAAGTATCAAAAACCGGCAACCATCTCTTGACCTTACAGATGATGATCAAACCTCCAGCTTACATTGTTCAGCTGTATCAGATATTTTGTCATCTGACCAAGAAAATTATTCCGGAAGGTCCCTTTCCAAATCTCAGTTTGTGTCTTCAGATGACAAATTAATTGCATCAAAAACTACTGCTACTAAGTCAATTACACTTCCAAGACCTCGTCCAACAAGGACTTCACTGCTGCGTAGATCACGTTTAGGTGAAACATCAGATACAGAAGTTATGGATGCAGATAGGGCCTCTGTTGCCTCTGAAGTTTCAACAACAAGTTCAACTTCAAAACAAACTGCAAGTAAAAAAGTGCTCTCAAGGATTGATTTGCTTGCACAGCCACGTAGAGCAAGACTAGGTTCCTTATCTGCACGCAGTGACTCTGAAGCAACAATATCAAGAAGTACTGGATCTTCTCGAAATGTAGAATATCCAAGCAGGGGTAGTACTAAAACGACTTCAACAACTGATGGAAAAAGTTCCCCAAGAGCCAGAGCTAACAGCATTTCTCGTTTATCAGATGCTAAAACAAAGACAACTCTACCAGCGTATACCTCTCCTTCAGGTAATGATTTAAGTAACATAAACAGGGCTTTTTCACATTACTGCTATTATTTTAAGTTCTTCTGCTCCGTTGTACGAGTAGAAGAACGGAAGTGCTGGATTCAGCACATAACTGACAGGAACGGAAACTAACAGACCCCATTGACTATAATGGGATCCATTTGGTTTCCGTTCTGGAGAAAAAAATATTTTAGCTGAGAAAAAAGTTCTGCCTGCAATGACTGTTTCTGTGCTTCCAACGCGGATGTGAACATAGCCTATGAATGGCAGAATTATTGACAAACGGAAAAAAATGACCAATATAATAAAAACACTTTGAATCTTAAATATGTTCAGTCACGCAGTTGCCTTTCATACGTTTTTTTTTAATCAAGAGATTCTGAGACAGTTTTTTTTGTGACACATTGAGACAGAATAGTGTCTCACTTTGCAGTGTCTAAACCTATCAATTACAGTGGTAATGTTAGACAAATTAACTATTTTGGTGCACGGATCTTGATAGATTTGGAATATGTTAAATCCTGTGCCTGATTTACACCTAAATTCTGTCCATGTGCCAAAGATTTTTCCATGCGCCGTAATTTCAGAACTGTGGTGCAGCCATGTCTTCTCCCCCTGCCTCTCCCCGTCGGATGTTCGTGCACTTGAGCCAGGAAGTTTAGGTCGAGGGGGCTGGATTTAGGATGTATAATTTTTGTCTACATAGTGAATGTGGCCATTTTGTTTAAATGAATCTTCCAGTTACTAATAGTACAAAATAGATTTTAAGAGGTTAAAACAAACATGGTGTGATGGCTCATTTTTTCTCCCTTTCTTTCACTTATATGCTACACTATTTTTTTATGGTCTACCTGTCAGACATGCCATCTGTATAGCTTTGCAGGAAGCTCACTAATACAGGCCTCAGAGCCTTCATAAGGCCCAAGACTACCATAGCAACCAATTGGAGCTCTGCAATTTTGTTCCCTCCCTCTGTCTAATCTCACAGATGCTGCAGTCGCTATTGATAGTTCATCTGAGGAGTTAAATGTGGAGATCAGAGCAAATTTCTCAGCATGGTTTGGTGAAAATCCTTCAGACTGCTTTTCTGACAGGTTGCTTGCACCCTCCCTTCTTGCCTCCAGAGCTCATCAGCATAGTGTAAACTCCCTCATGCATTACCGGTTAGAGCAATGTGTGAGCTGGATTTCCATCTGTTGTATTCTAATTTGGAATAATGAGTTGTGTATTTTGATGTTCTGCAGCTGAGGTATGTATTATGAAGTGTTGTATGAGTTAAACAGTAAGAAACATTTTTATCTGGATTGATCTAATTAAGAGCATACATTTGAGGAATACATCAGGAGAATCCCAAGACAAGCTGTACAAGTCTGACCAGAGGCTGTGATGTAGTCCACTGTATAGACATATGGTGGGATAAGTGACCAATAGGCTCCCATTACAAATGTATACTGCACATTAACAGGGAGAATGTATCCAGAAAACTATCCACTAGCGCTACCTTTGGAGACACTTATTGTTGCTGCCGTTACCGCAGCAGTACTGCACACCTGCTGTTCTGGAAAACCAAATGCGTATATATCTATATAATGGCACCGCGCAACTGGTATGTGAATATCCCTTATTCACCTAGGTTGTACCTTTAATTCAATAACTTTCCTCTGTAGGATTTAATATACCACTCAGTTCACCTCTGGAACGGTAGTTAGCACATATGTCTCAATGTTCCGCACACTAAAACGCTGTATTCATAGCGTACTGGATTGGTTACACATGTGTTCCTACCTTTATAGTGGCATGCACAAGGTCTTTAGGGTGTTCGATGGTTCAGGATACGGTCCCGGTTCTTCCTAGGGACTTTCTCAATTTCTGGAGCAAGCCCCGGCCGGTGGCTCAGCTCCGCTTGCTTGTCTGTAGCTCACGCTCACTCAGAGCGTGCGGTGGCGTCACCTGTGCTACGGATAGGTAATTGAGCCAAACTTCCCTGAGGAAGAACACCGTGTTGTTTGAAACGCGTAGGTTAGCAAGTTTGGCTCAATTACCTATCCGTAGCACAGGTGACGTCACCGCACGCTCTGAGTGAGCGTGAGCTACAGACAAGCAAGCGGAGCTGAGCCACCGGCCGGGGCTTGCTCCAGAGATTGAGAAAGTCCCTAGGAAGAACCGGGACCGTATCCTGAACCATCGAACACCCTAAAGACCTTGTGCATGCCACTATAAAGGTAGGTACACATGTGTAACCAATCCAGTACGCTATGAATACAGCGTTTTAGTGTGCGGAACATTGAGACATATGTGCTAACTACCGTTCCAGAGGTGAACTGAGTGGTATATTAAATCCTACAGAGGAAAGTTATTGAATTAAAGGTACAACCTAGGTGAATAAGGGATATTCACATACCAGTTGCGCGGTGCCATTATATAGATATATACTGCACATTAAACCCTTTTTTCCATGTTGAACCATCAGTTTTCTTGTGGATTATTGTGGCCATTCTGCATATTAAAGAACATGTCCTATTCTGGTCTGACAAGAATAGCCCTTTCATCATGGAGGTCTGGTCTGTGTGGGGAAGATGAGGAAAGAGAACATTTACATCAAAGGAGATGTCTTATAATGTGTGCCAGCCTAATATAAATGCCCCTTTAAAATGTATGCCAGTACCAAAATATCTTCATATAATGTGTGCAAGTACAAAAATGGTCCCTTATAAAGTGTGCCAGTAGAAAAAGTGCCCCCTTAAAATGTGTGCCTGTAAAAAAGGCCCCTTATAGTGTGTGCCAGAACAAAAATATCCCCTGTATTATGTGCCAGTACAAGACACCCCAGTAGACCCAATATCCTCATAATGCCTCCCATAATTAATGCCAGTACAAAATGCCCCTATTTAGGGTCCCCAGTAGAAACAATTGCCCCATGGTGCTCATCCTCCCCATAGTGGCCCAACAGCATGGTGCCAAATAAAATATAATAAACTGAAATACTTACCTTCATGAGGTTACCAGCGATGAGGTGCAGGCCTCTTTCGGCCTGTGTCTCAAGCTTGAGGATAGTGTAAAATGCAAACTTTCTTGATGTTTGTGTATGTGGGTTGCAAATGTTTTGTGTAACTTGATTGATGCCATGATCTGAACACTGGTAAATGTCTGGGTCATGGAGTCAGTTAACAGCCTAATTAGGCACAAAAGGATGATTAGATGGGTGAGTGATCATCTTCTGACTTGTTTCCTGGACTCCTATGTGTGGTCTCTGATTTATAGAAGAGAGGTGGATAGATAGCATGCACAGAAGTATATGTTACCCCCACCTGGGGTTATGTACACTTAGACAGGGAGAGAATTTTTTTTTCTCCACCTTAGGCTACATTCACACGTCCGTTTACAACATCCGCAATCTATCCGCATCCGTTCCGCAATTGCGGACGGTTTTTGCGAATATTTTGCGGATACATTCATTTCAATGGGTCCTGTTAATCTGCGGACATTGCACCGTATGTTGTCCGCATCCGTTAATCTGTTCCGTTCCGTTTTGCGGATCCGCAAACAGAAATCCTCCTGTCCTCCTTTTCTCCCGAATTGCGGTCTGTAGCACAATGAAAGTCTATGGATCCGCAAAAAATGCGGAAGACATGCGGAAAGGCATCAGCATGTCATCCGTATTTGCGGATTCCGTTCCAGGAGGGGTGAAAAAAAAAGATGTTATTTATCCTTCCGTTTTTTGCAGATCCGCAAAAAAACGATGACATATGGATACATCCTTTCCGTTTTTTACGGAAAAACGGAACGGATGTCCTGGAAAAACTGAGCTTTTTGCGGAACAACGGATCCGCAAAAAACTGACCGTTTTCCAGGATGTGCGCACATACGGACGTGTGAATGTAGCCTTACAGCCTGTCAGCATGTACCCCATTAGCCCCCCTTCCCTTAAAAATGGCTAATTTGTCATTATTTGCCTCTTCGCCTCCCGCCAAAAATTAAATAAAAAGTGATCACACTTGAACACACTTACCAAGGCTTCCAGACCTTACAGCCATGGAGGCCTATGAAGCCCAACACTCAGGCTGGGTCTTATAGGCACGCTTTCAGTGTATTGTAATACATTGTAGAGGGGGTAAGACCCCCAAAAGTTGAGGTCTCATAGTGGGACAAAAATAAAAAGTAAAAACATTTTTCAAGTAAAGAACCGGGTCCCTTTCCCATAATCAAGCCATTTTAAATGGTAAAACAATCAAATTTTTTTTAAACAGACATATTAGGTATTGCTGCTTCCGTAATGACCAGCTCTATGAAAATATTACATGATCTACCCCATCAGATGAACGCTGTAAAAAAACACACATGGAAAGTGTAATAATGAGCAAAAGTCATGTGTCCCAGAATGGTACCAATGAAAACCTCACTTCATGCCACAAAAAATGACCCCTCACAGAAGACCACTGCCAGACAATAAAAAATATATGGCTTTCAGAAAATGACAACACAAAAACAAGATTTTTTTTTTCAAAAATGTTTTGGGTAAAAGTGACAAAAAGTAATTGTACTGACCAGCAGAATAAAGATAACATTTTTTTTTCCTGCACAGGGGTGCTGTAATAACAAAACCCAAAAAGCAGTGACAGAATTTCTGCCATTTCTTTATCCTGCTTCCCAAAAAGCAAAATAAAAAGTGATGGCAAATCATCCTGCAAACAAATAAGCCCTAACACACGTCAATAGCAACATGGCTCCCATAAACTTCAGGAGAAAGAACGGGACTAACGTTGCTGTCAGAAATACTGATACCTCTGACGATAAGTATCACAGGGGACTGTGTATTGAGTTTAGAGAGAGGTTAGAAAATATGGGACACTGATGTTGCAGAACACTTATTCTGAGATCTTCCAGCATAGAAGTTGCAACAAATTACAGTATGGTTTATTATATACTTTTGAACTATTTTATAGATAGGATTTATACATGGTATTCATGTAAGCCGAGTCCGGGAGCGAGAGTGAAGTGACAGTGGAAGTAGCTTGAGATTTTTCTTTTGATTTATCTTCTTTTTAGTCAGCTACGATTGTACCGCTGATATTGCACTACTACTATCTCTGAATCGCATTTAATTGTGTGTCACAATTACTTTTTTTCTTTCAATGATTACATACGTTTGATATGTTTTTCGGCTGGGTGTCAATATACAGCCCCAACTCTCCTATGAGAGTCTCAGGAGTTATTAAATGTTGTATAATTGGGGGAGGGGGAGGGAGGATTACCTCTGTGCGGTGTCCTCAGTTGATTTCTGGGATATCTCGCTGAGCAGGATCCATTTTGGGAGGGAGAGTTATAAAATGGTCATCTGGAGGAGATGCAAAATTTTCTCAAATATAATATGGGGACCATAGATATTGTATTGTGGAATGTTCGGGGGTCCGTGATGTGACTAAACGTTTTGCCCTGTTCGAATACCTTAGGAAGCTGTCACCATCGCTGATAGGGCTACACAAACACACATGATGTCTCACACTGTACGTTGGCTTCACAAGACGTGGATGGGCTGGGAATATCAATCGGTTTACTCCGCATTTTCCAGGGGGGTGATCTTGCTTATTCATAAAAATGTTCCTTTTACTCCTATCAGGACCCAGATCGACAAAGAGGGTTGTTATGTAGTGGTGCGGTGCTTATTATTTAATATAGAATGTGTTATTATTGTGGTATATATGCCACCACCCATCCAGTTCGGCCTGTTTTCCTACAAGTTGATCCAGAGGAAGGCAAAAAAACCCTGTGAGGTAGAAGCCAATTTTCCCCACTTTAGGGGAAAAAATTCCATCCCAACTCCAATCAGGCAATCATAATAACTCCCTGGATCAACGACCCCTCTCTAGTAACTATAACCTGTAATATTACACTCCAGAAATACATCCAGGCCCCTCTTGAACTCTTTTAGTGAACTTACCATCACCACCTTCTAAGGCAGAGAGTTCCATAGTCTTACTGCTCTTACAGTAAAGAATCCTCTTCTATGTTTGTGTACAAACCTTCTTTCCTCCAGACGCAGAGGATGTCCCCTCGTCATAGTCACAGTCCTGGGGATAAATAGTTCATGGGAGAGATCTCTGTACTGACCCCTGATATATTTATACATAGTTATTAGATCTCCCCTCAGTCGTCTTTTTTCTAAAGTAAATAACCCTAATTTTAATAATCTTTCAGGGTACTGTAGTCCACCCATTCCAGTTATTACTTTAGTTGCCCTCCTTTGAACCCTCTCCAGCTCTGCTATGTCTGCCTTGTTCTCAGGAGCCCAGAACTGTACACAGTACTCCATGTGTGGTCTGACTAGTGATTTGTAAAGTGGCACATTTTCCTTCAGTAATTGTGGGAGACTTTAACGCATACCCTGATCTGGCCCTTAATAAACTTCCTGTGCGGGATCCACTTCCTAGGCATACTATAACCCCATTCGGCAGATTACTAAAAGAACTATGCCTTTCGGACGTGTGGAGACTTAAAAATCACTTGCGTCCACAACATATACCTCACTATCTAGAAGTGACCTTGCACTTGGTAATGATAATATGCTACATATTATTGAAGGGGCTAGGTTCCATTGTACAACATTGGCGAACCACTCCTCGATACAGGTCTCTTTACGATTGAGAGATGTTGGTAATAGGAGCCCCAGAATGTGGTGTCTAAACCCATTCTGGCTAAATGTGATAAATCTTAATGAGGTTAGGACACAATTAGGGTAATTCTACCAATTTTATGAGGGAACTGCTTCTGTGGGTATAGTCTGGGATTCAATGAAGGTGTTTATAAGAGGTGTATTGAGCAAAAGTATAAATATGGTTAAAACACGTTCGCACATGCTGGGAGAGGAGTTGATGAATCAACTGATAAGTAAGGAGGGAGCATATGTTGGAGAACCCTCTGGGGTTACGCTAAGTGCTTGGAAGGCTGCACAGGAGGCCCTTAATGCCCACATTTTGGAGCGTGCTGCTAATAGGCAGTCTTTTCTCAAACAGCAATATTATGAGGAGGGTGAAAAAGCTGGCCATATGCTGGCAATGATAGCCAAGGCTATGTGACACAGAAGGCAGGACCATAGACGATACACAGAGAATGTTGGAGATCTTTAAGGAGTTTTATGAGACTCTATACAAAAGTAAGGCTACGTACAAAGAACAGGAGCTGTAGTGTTTTCTGGACGGGGTGGAGCTGCCGGCTCTATCTGTGAAGGAGAGGGACAGGTTAGATGCTCCTCTTACTTTAGAAGAACTTCAGCAGGGGGTGGGTGCAATGGCGAAAGAAAAGGCTTCTGGTCCTGATGGGTTGCCTGTGGAATTTTATAAAGAGTTTGGAGAAGATATACTCAACACATTAGAAGCAAAAACTTCCCGGCACTCACCCAATTTCTTTTGCAGCTTTTATTTCTTTCATAATTAAAAAGACATGGTCGCTGATATACTTACTAAACTCCTGGGGGTATACGAAGAAGCTTATGAAACGGGAAGGCTACTCTCATCTTTGTATGAGGCAACGATTGTGGTATTACCTAAACCGGAGAAAGATCATAAACTGCCGGAGTCATATCGGCCTGTCTCTCTCCTCACGTCCGATGTAAAGATACTGGCAAAAGTATTGGCGTTACGGTTATCCCAAGTGGTTGCATTAGTGGTGCACCCGGACCAATCTGATTTTATACCGGCAAAGTCCGCAGCAATCAACCTAAGGAGACTTTTTTTGAATCTCCAGGCGGCTCAGAGCGACCTGTCTGATAAGACGGTACTATCATTGGACGCAGCCAAAGCGTTCAGTAGGGTAGAATGGAGGTATTTATGGGCTCTACTAAGAAAAATGGGATTTGGATCATCGTTCATTCAATGGGTACGTCTTTTGTATCATGCTCCCACCGCTAGAATTAAAGTCGATAATGAAATGTCGAACTGCTTTAAATTAGAAAGGGGTACTCGGCAGGGATGCTCTTTGTCACCATTACTCTTTGCTGTGGCAAAAAAAGCCCTTAGTGGCTATTTTGAGGGGCTCCCAGGAAATACAGGGGTTCAGAGAGCAGGGAGAAGAACGAGAGGCATTATATGCCGATGATCTTTTATTGTTTGTTAATAAGGTAACAGAACATTTACCCCCAATAATGAGAATCATAGATGACTTTGGGAGGTTTTCGAGCTTGACCATCAACTGGTCTAAGTCGGCACTGCTTCCTTTGACCCCTAGTGAGGTTCCATCTATTTTGGTAGATATAACAATTCTATGGGTGCCCAAATTTAAATATCTGGGAATCTGGGTCACGAGTAATGTTAAGGACTATATTGAGCTCAATTTATTGCCCCTGTTGGACAGGATAAAACACAAAATTGAGGCAGGGTGTAAGTTACTGATCTCTATGATAGGCAGAGCGAATCTGATTAAAATGATAATAATGCCCCAATTATTATATATTCTGCATAACACCCCAGTTTGGATTCCCAGGCATTTCTTTAGGAGAATAGATGGTGCATTTAGAGACTTAATATGGAAAAAAGGGATTGTTAGGATTAAATTGAATAAACTGCAGCTTGCTAACAATGGGGGGGGGGGGGGGGGAGTGGCATTACAGCATCCTTGGACATACTTCCTAGCTGCGCAGCTTGAACATCTTAAGGGATGGCACCAGGATACAGTAAATTACTCTAGGAGGTCCATAATTGGATCGATTGTAGTGAAACATGCTGCACTGGAGGCGCTGGAAGCGCAAGCGTTCAAATTACTTATGCCTAGTTTACCTACATTCCAGCTTATGCATAAAGTGTGGTGGACTGCTAGGAATCTGCTGGATATTAAGGGATGCACTAAGTACACACCACTGTGGCATAATGCATACTTATGGTAAGTATATAAACTGGAGGGTTTTGAAGAATTGGCGCAAAAATGGGTTAAGTATGTACATCAAGTGTATGATAAAGGAATACTTAAGTCATTTCAGCAACTCCAGTCTGAGTTTGGGCTGCCAAGGTCGGTTTTTTATGCCTATTTGCAGTTAAGGCATGCTCTGCAGTGTCAAGAGAAGGAAATTTCTACATCAATAGCTTCTACAGCTTTGTTTGATCAGGTAGTGCAGGCCTCAGTCTTATATAAGCTCATCTCGTTGCATATGGATATCTTTTGGAGAGGAGCTTGTGGAAACCAATAGCTGGAAAGGAAAAATGGGAAAAAGATGTGGGTCCTATAACTTCGGACCAGTGGCAGGGCATCCTTGAGAATACCTCATTATTGTCCATTAGTGAGGCCCAGCGTCGATCGCAACTATTCCTACTGCATAGAGTTTATAGAACGCCTTTAATGCTCCATAAGATGGGGTTACAACCCAACACTAACTGCCCTGTTGTGCAGAGGCAGAGGCTGACCTTATTCATATGATGTGGTCCTGCAGAGAACTGGGCACCTATTGGGTGGATGTGTTCAATATGATAGATGATGTATACAGTACTACTGTCCCTAGGAATCCGTTTGTTGGTGTTCTGGTGTATATTTAAGGCCTAACTGTAACAGGGGTATAGATTGGCAATAGCAAAGACTCTGTATTGTGCTCGGAAATTAGTCGCGAAGTATTGGATCCAAGCAATTGGTCCTAATAAACAAGAACTGATAAGGGTTGTAAATCACTTGGCTCGGCCAGAGAGGGGTATTTATATGAAAAGAAAAGCTCTTAAAAACTTCCAGAAACAATGGGAGAATTGGATAGTGCAATCTGGATTGGCTTCTCAGGACTTGACGAGGTCTTGGGTGGTAGATAATATGAGAATTGTCGATCTGGGTCAGAGAGGTAGGACTGCTCGCAGATGAACATTGATGGGCACAGTTATGGCTGTAGATAAGTACTGTTGCAAGGACTTAAACTCAATCCGGAGGGGGTTGGGAGGACATTGCGGGGGGGGGGGAGCGTTAATAGGGGAGGGTGGATGAGTACTCTGTAGGGGTATTGTTGCACATGTTTCGTACCTTGTACTTTGGTATTTTTGTACCTTGTAATTTTGTATTACATGAAAAACCTAATAAGAGCTGTAAGAGCCAAAAGGTGATCTTTCCTTTTTGGACCCTGCAGTGTACCCAGACAGCATTTTACATTCACATTTATGACATTTCAGTACCAAGCAGAATCCACCTAAAAATGTATCTCCTTTACTTGCACGGCGCTGGCCAGGACTTCAAAGATGGCTCCAGCTTGCTAGTGGATTGGAGTATATGAGAGAAGCAATCTAATGATTGCTTGTTATAGTTCCCTATTGGAAATATAAAAAAGTGGCATTTTTTTATTAAAAAAATATAAAAATTCAATCACCCCCTTTACCCAAAAATATTTATCTTGTATAACTGCGAAACAGAAAAAAAGTCAAAATGATCGCTTCACCTCCCTCAAAAATATTTAATAAAAAGTGATCAAAAAGTCATACACACCCCAAAATGATATCAATAAAAAAATACAGATTGCTCCACAAAAAATTAGGCTCTCATACAGCTCCGTACACATAACTACAAAAAAGTTATAGGGTTCAGAATTTGGCGATGATTTTTCAGTATTAAAACTCAAGAAAATCTATACATATTGGTATCACTGTAATCGTACTGACCTGGAGAATGACAGGTAACAGGGCAGTTTTACCGTAAACTGTTGCAGAATCGCGTTTTTTTTTTTGTATTGTTTTTTTCCCAAATACACTCCATTTGGAAATCATATGCAATATTAAATGGTGGAATTAGAAATTGCAACTTTTCCCGCAAAAAAACAAGCCTTCAAAGGCATGGTGTGAAAAATGAAAAAAAGAGAGTTGTCTGTCTCAGATGGCATGAGCTGGGCACAATATATTCAGCACTCAAATTCCATATCTGTGGAAAACGTGCAAATTTCATTTTGCACAGTACCATGCTCATTAATTTCTGCAAAACACCTGTGGTATCAAAATACTCACTCCACCATCTAAAGAGGCTCTGTCACTAGGATCAACCCTGTTAAACCAGACATACTGCCTGGTAGGGCTCATCATGCTGATTAAAACTATCTTTCTTTTGTCTGCATGATAAACAGCTGCAGAGAAATCTGAGGTTTCATTCATATGCAAATAATAATTTCAAGCACTTGGAGGTGGGTCTGAATCCTTTGAGCACTGCTTTGTAACACCCCCTGTGCTCTGCACACTCCCCCTCCCATTGATTGACAGGACTAGGCATCAGGCTAAGGGCAGAGATGTGTCCTGGTAAGTACATATCATATATTCCATACACTATAGCTTCACCACACTGAGATCTGCTCAGAAAGCTAATCTACATATTACTGCTTTATTCACAGTCAGAATATATGATTATACAGACACCAGTGATATGTGTTAGCTTATAAGCATAGAAAAGACATGTATCTTTATGTTGTAATGCTGTAGCTTGGTGGTTAAGTGATTGGATTTGTATGTAAAGATCCCAGGTTTGAATCTTGGGAGGGGTGTCAAAATTCTTTTCTTCCATATTTATCCCATAAGAGAAGTCTATGGGGGAAATTTATCATGAGGAGAATATTTGAAGTCAGTTTTGCTTAAGTCTGGGTTGGAATACTTTATGACACATTTATCAAATGTCACAGGTTGTTTGATAAATTTGTCTTAGGCTACATTCACACAACCGTGGTATTTGTGGGCTCCGAGCTGCATATTTTGCGGCTCACATCCGGACCCATTCATTTCTGTGTGCTGTTCGCATCCGTTGCTGCGTGCCACGGCCCTGCAAAAAGTATAGAACATGTCCTATTCTTGTCTGCAATTGCGGACAAGAATAGGCATTTCTATGATAGCCGCGGCATTTGCAGTCCACAAATTGCGGAACACACATGGGTCGGTATCAGTGTTTTGTGGATCCGCAAAACACAATGGTCGTGTGAATGTAGCCTTATACTTAAACCTCACACTTCTTTCTAGAGAAGCTCCTCCAGTTTTCCTACTCCACCCTTCTCCTGGAGTGCTTTTGCGACTTATTTGTGACTTTTTAAAAAAGTTGGAATGATAATTCTGGAGTGGACCTCACTAAAATAGCTAACCACACCCACTTTTCCACCCATATTACAAATCTGGAGTGAGTGATGTAAAAATGCAAAAAGTCACAAAATTATGTGCAAGATTTCAAAAAGTTGCTAAAATTTTACACAAGAGAGTGCAAAAAAAGTCACAAAAGCCCTATTTTGCGACTTTTTGATGCCACAATTCTGGATTGAAGGTATGATAAATCAGGGCCTTGGTCCTTATTATATTGAAAATAATGTGGATTTTTTTTAGAAAGCTAATACATATTACTGCTTTCTTTGTAATCATATATTAGGTCTGTGAATAAAGCAGTAATATGTTCACTAGCTTTCTAAGCAGATCTCCGTCTGGTGGAGCTATAGTACACAGAGTATATGATATGTACATCCTAGGACACAGCTCTGTCCTCAGCATGTCTAGACCTGTCAATCAAGAGGAGAGGGGCATGTGCTTATCACAGGGGGTGTTACATAGCAGTGCTCACACGATTCAGCCCCGCCTCCTAGTGCTGTAATTGCTCATTTGCATATGAATTAAAACACAGATATCTCTGCAGCTATTTAACCCCTTAACGCCCAGCACCGTACATGTACGGCGCAACGGGACGTGACTTAACGCCCAGCGCCGTACATGTACGGCGCGGCATACACCCGGTCCCCGGGAAAAATCGCCGGGGAACTGGGGTATCATGGCTGCACTGCCCGGCAGGCAGCCATGCTGGGTAAGGGCAGAAGGGGGTGTGTCGGTCCCCCTGCAGCTCCGGTGGCTGCGATTGGCCGGATTCCATAGACCGGCCTCTCGCAGCTCCCGGAAGCCACCGGAGCTGCAGAGGAAGAAGGGGCCGGTCATCTGAAGGTGACAGGTGCTGAACTAGTCAGCACCTGTCCTCCCAGAGGTCAGGCAGGGGACTCCGATGTTTTGGGTCCCCTGCCAGCGCTGCCATTGGCTGGAGCAACGCTACAGTTGCACAGGAAGAGGCAGATCCTTCCTGCATGCAGTCATTCTGGCTGGAGACTGCGTGCTGGAAGGTTCTGTGCCTTTCTGTGTGCTGTTGGCTTGCTGGGACTTGTGGTGCACCACCACTGCTATCTGCCCCTTTTTCTGCTGAAAAGAAGAAGAAAAGAAGTAGAACAGAAGAAGAACAGAAGAAAAGAAGAAGTTACAGATCGCTAACCCACCCTCTGTCCCTGTCCCCCCATCCCCCCCCTACCCCCTACCCCTACCCCCTCCCGTCCTTTTTTACGGACGCCGCTTGGTCCGTGTGTTTTTTGTATTTTTTTTTTTACTTTTTAACAATTTTTCAGCTCCGCACCGCTTTTTCTGCGTGCGAGCTGTGACCGCCCAGTGCTTTTCAGTGCATACCTGCCTGATCAGCACCTGGGGGTCATTTTTTGTGCTTTTTTTTTTTTTTTTTTGGTGAAAAAAGAAGAAAGTATAGTTAGGGTTTTATATAAATATATATAGAGCTCCATATCTCTATATATATATAGATATAAGTTAAATTTTTAGCTAGTGTTCAGTTTTTTTATACTGTAGTGAATTTTTTATCTACAGTATTTGCACGCACACACGTTTTGTGTGCGTGCGTGCTGCGTAAGCACATTTTTTGAAACTTTAGCTAGTGTCAGTTAGTTATATATCATATATATATATAAAAATCCATATATATATATATATATATATATATATATATATATATTTCAGTTAGTGTCAGTGCAGGTTTTTTGCACGTACGCATAGTATCTGCGTACGTGCTGTTTGCAGAGGACTGCAGTGAATTTATTCACTGCAGTTTCTGTACTCACACACCGTCTGTGTGCGTGCGTGCTGTGAAAGCAGCATCTGCATTTTTTTTTTACTTGAGTGAAAAAAAATTACAGTTAGTGCTAGTTAGATAAATTTCAGTTAGTGTCAGTGTAGGTTTTTGCACGTACGCATAATATCTGCGTACGTGCTGTTTGCAGAGGACTGCAGTGAATTTATTCACTGCAGTTTCTGCACTCACACACCGTCTGTGTGCGTGCGTGCGTGCTGTGAAAGCAGCATCTGCATATTTTTGTTTTTGTTTTTTTTTACTTCTGTGGAAAAAAAAAACACAGTTAGTGGTAGTTAGATAAATTTCAGTTAGTGGCAGTTTTGGTTTTTGCACGTGTTCTGCGTACGTGCATTTTGTAAGAACTGAGCACCGATCAGTAGTCCATTACTGATCGCGTCTGCTTTTTTTTTTTTGTGCGGTAAAAAAAGTTTTTCCTGCAGCAAAAACTTTTTTTTTTTATTTCAAGACTTTTATTACTCCCAAGAACTTTTTTTTTTATTACCCTCCCCCCCCCTTTTTTTTTTTTTTTTTAATTCAAAGTCAATACTGTAAAAAACACCTTCACGTGTAAAACCACTACACACACCCCTCACACTAAATAAAGGTTTACACGTTTCACCCAACACACCCCAAAAAAATAGAAATGGCCCATTCATCCCAACGCACTTACTCGGCAGAAGAGGCATACGCCATCCTTGCCTCTGATACCGAGTCGGCCACTGAAGGAGAAGAGGACGCCACTTTCCTCTACTCCTCCACCCCCCCCTCATCATCATCATCATCCGCTGATGAGGGACCCTCTAGGAGGCGCCACCGAACAACCGCTGAGGCAGCCCTCCAGAGTGACCCCACATGGACCCCACCCCCTGACGCTTATGAGCCCCAAATTCCAGAGTTTGTGGGAAACTCTGGAATTCTAATTGACTGCACGGGCTTCACCGAAATTGATTTTTTCAAAATCTTTTTCAGTGATGATTTTGTAAATCTTATAGTGGCCCAAACTAATCTATATGCCCAGCAGTTCATTACCCAGAACCTCACGTCACCATTTGCAAGACCCCTTGGTTGGACCCCAGTAACAGCAGCAGAAATGAAAATTTTCTGGGGGCTGGTGCTGCACATGGGGCTGGTTAAAAAACCAAAAATGAGACAGTATTGGAGTGTGGATGTCTTGTACCACACTCCAGTATTCAGTGCCGCCATGATCCGGAATCGATTCGATTCTATTCTGAAATTTTTGCATTACAACGATAATGCACAGTGTCCTCCCCAAAATGACCCAAATTTTGATAGGCTTTTCAAAATTAGACCCCTCCTTGATCACTTCAGCGCCAAGTTTTCTGAAGTGTACACCCCTGAAAAAAACATCTGTATAGATGAGTCCCTGTTGCATTTCAAGGGGAGGGTAAAATTCCGCCAGTACCTGCCTAACAAGCGGGCAAGGTATGGCATAAAAATGTACAAGCTCTGTGAGAGTAGGTCAAGGTACACCTACAGATTCCGGGTCTATGAAGGCAAAGATTCACGGATAGAACCCCCAGAATGCCCCCCTGGCCTATCAGTTAGTGGGAAACTAGTGTGGGACTTGCTGCACCCACTGCTGGATAAGGGTTATCACCTCTACGTAGATAACTATTATACCAGCTTGCCCCTCTTCATGTCCCTAAGTGCCAGGCGTACTGTGGCTTGCGGCACAGTACGCAAAAATCAGAGAGGGCTCCCTAGATCACTGGTAGGGCAACCGCTTAGGAAGGGAAAAAGTAGGGCTCTCCTGCACGAAAACATGATGGTGGTTAAGTACAAGGACAAGAGGGACGTCCTTGTACTGACCAGCATTCACCCCAACACCAGCTCCCCTGCTGCAGTACGTGGTACCACTACCACTGTCCCCAAACCGGACTGCATCCTGGCCTATAACAAGCACATGGGAGGAGTTGATCTTTCAGATCAAGTTCTGAAGCCCTACAATGCCACACGAAAAACCAAAGTGTGGTACAAAAAACTAGCCGTACACCTTGTACAGACGGCAATGTACAATGCGTACGTGCTCTATAAATCTGCAGGGCACACGGGAACTTTCCTTCACTTTCAAGAAGTAGTGATCAAGGCCCTAATTTTTCCCAACCAAGCAGAAGAGGCCCCCAGTACTTCTTCAGGTTACGGTGCCCGAGTTGTACCAGGACAACATTTCCCTGGTGAAGTTCCCCAGACAGCGAGGAAGGGAAGAACCCAAAAGCGATGCAGGGTGTGTTCTAAAAGGGGGATTAGGAAGGACACTATATACCACTGCGAATCGTGCCCTGAAAAACCTGGCCTGTGCATCAAGGATTGTTTCAGAATCTACCACGAATCCATGGATTAGTTTCATCCCTGATGCACCCTGAAATTTTATCACTTTACACCTCACATTTAGTCTCTGTATCTTGCATATCCACTTTTCACCATCCCTACATATTCTTTTCTATTAGACCCCAGTTTGTGAAAAAGTACCCTTTCTACCACTTAAAATGTCCGTACAGGGGTGCTTTTTCCAAAATGGGGTCACTTCTTGGGGTTTTTGGTTGTTGGGGACCTCAGGAAATTTTTAAATGAGACATGGCCCTAAAAAACCATGTCTGTTAAATTCAGCCTGCAAAAACCACATTTTGCAGTTTGCCTCTGGTGGCCTGCTGTGCGCCCATACAGCGGGCTACCAGCACAAATGGGGTGTTGTTTTAATGGGGGAAAATTGGGGAACATGCATTGGGTGCATTTTCTCCTTTAACCCCTTGTGAATGTGAAAAATTGGGGTCTGCTTGTAATTTTTCATTTTCACAAATCTGTGCTTTGAAATGCTGTTACTTGCATTTCTGCCTTCTGTGAGACCCCAGTTTGTGAAAAAGTACCCTTTCTACCACTTAAAATGTATGTACAGGGGTGCTCTTTCCAAAATGGGGTCACTTCTTGGGGTTTTTGGTTGTTGGGGACCACAGGAAATTTTTAAATGAGACATGGCCCTAAAAAAACCATGTCTGTTAAAGGGTTTCTGTCACCAGATCTGGGCATATTAAACAGGATGACATTTGCAATGTGCAAATGTCACCTGATGCCCAATCTGGTATTAATTTTTATATTGGTGCCCCCGTTTTTGATAAAAAAAGCACTTTTATTTTATGCTAATTAGGCTTACTAGGTGCAAGGGGCGGTTACCCTGCACCTAGTAAGCTCCGTTTGCCCACCTGCTGTCACGCCTACCTTGTCTTGATTGACAGGGCCAGGCAGCTTGTTCGATCCTCTGCCGGCCCTGTCCCCGATTCAAATCCCGCGCCTGTGCCGTGTGGAATAAAATCGGCGCAGTGAGTAGCGCTGGCCGCCGGGCTCCCGGCTACCTCACTGCGCCTGCGCCGATGACGTCAGAGTACACCCGGCTGTACTTTGACGTCATCGGCGCAGGCGCAGTGAGGTGGCCGGGAGCCCGGTGGCCAGCGCCACTCACTGCGCCTGCGCCGATTTTATTCCACACGGCGCAGGTGCGGGATTTGAATCGGGGACAGGGCCGGCAGAGGATCGAACAAGCTGCCTGGCCCTGTCAATCAAGAGAAGGTAGGCGTGACAGCAGGTGGGCAAACGGAGCTTACTAGGTGCAGGGTAACCGCCCCTTGCACCTAGTAAGCCTAATTAGCATATAATAAAAGTGCTTTTTTATCAAAAACGGGGGCACCAATATAAAAATTAATACCAGATTGGGCATCAGGTGACATTTGCACATTGCAAATGTCATCCTGTTTAATATGCCCAGATCTGGTGACAGAAACCCTTTAAATTCAGCCTGCAAAAACCACATTTTGCAGTTTGCCTCTGGTGGCCTGTTGTGCGCCCATACAGCAGGCTACCGGCACAAATGGGGTGTTGTTTTAATGGGGGAAAATTGGGGAACATGCATTGGGTGCATTTTCTCCTTTAACCCCTTGTGAATGTGAAAAATTGGGGTCTGCTTGTAATTTTTCATTTTCACAAATCTGTGCTTTGAAATGCTGTTACTTGCATTTCTGCCTTCTGTGAGACCCCAGTTTGTGAAAAAGTACCCTTTCTACCACTTAAAATGTCCGTACAGGGGTGCTCTTTCCAAAATGGGGTCATTTCTTGGGGTTTTTGGTTGTTGGGGACCTCAGGAAATTTTTAAATGAGACATGGCCCTAAAAAAACCATGTCTGTTAAATTCAGCCTGCAAAAACCACATTTTGCAGTTTGCCTCTGGTGGCCTGCTGTGCGCCCATACAGCGGGCTACCAGCACAAATGGGGTGTTGTTTTAATGGGGGAAAATTGGGGAACATGCATTGGGTGCATTTTCTCCTTTAACCCCTTGTGAATGTGAAAAATTGGGGTCTGCTTGTAATTTTTCATTTTCACAAATCTATGCTTTGAAATGCTGTTACTTGCATTTCTGCCTTCTGTGAGACTCCAGTTTGCTAAAAAGTACCCTTTCTACCACTTGAAATGTTCGTACGTGGGTGCTCTTTCCAAAATGGGGTCACTTGTGGGTTTTTTAAATTTCTGTGGACCTCAGGAGTGATTTAAATGAGACATGTCTGTTAATTCTGGCCTAAAAAAAAACATATATTGCTGTTTGCCTCTGATGGCCTGCTGTGCGCCCATACAGCGGGCTACCAGAACAAATGGGGTGTTGTTTTAATGGGAAAAAAGGGGAACATGTATTGGGGTGCATTTTCTCCTTTAACCCCTTGTGAATGTGAAAAATTGGGGTCTGCTTGTAATTTTTCATTTTCACAAATCTGTGCTTTGAAATGCTGTTACTTGCATTTCTGCCTTCTGTGAGACTCCAGTTTGCTAAAAAGTACCCTTTCTACCACTTAAAATGTTTGTACGGGGGTGCTCTTTCCAAAATGGGGTCACTTTTGGGGGATTTCCACTGTAGGGCCAGCTCAGGGGGTCTTCATGTGCGACATAGCTCCCAATTATTATTCCAGCTAATTTTGCTCTCCAAAAGCCATATGGTGCTCCTTCCACTGTGAAGCCTGCTGTGCGCCAGTACATTGGGCTACGAGCACATATGGGGTGTTGCCGTGTTCGGGGGGAAATGGTGATCAAAATGTGGGGTGCATTTTGTCCCGTTACCCTTTGTGAATGTGAAAAATGTGGGTGTATAGCAACTTTTTTGTCAAAAAATTGCAATTTTTCATTTTCACTTCCGCGTGAATCCTAATTCTGGGAAAACCCATTGAGCTCAAAGGGATCACCACACCCCTTGAAAGATTCCTTAAGGGGTGCTCTTTCCACAATGGGGTCACTTTTGGGGGGTTTCCACTGTAGGGCCAGCTCAGGGGGTCTTCATGTGCGACATAGCTCCCAATTATTATTCCAGCTAATTTTGCTCTCCAAAAGCCATATGGTGCTCCTTCCACTGTGAAGCCTGCTGTGCGCCAGTGCATTGGGCTACGAGCACATATGGGGTGTTTCTGTAAACTACAGAATTGGGGTAATAGAGTTTGTGGGTTTTTTTTGTTGTTAACCCTTGATGTGTTTCATGGAAATTGGATTAAATCTTAAAATCTGCTAAAAAAAAAAATGGAATTTTGAAATTTCATTCCAATATTCCGTCAATTCTCATGGAACACATAAAGGGTTAACAAAGTTAGTAAAATCAGTTTTGAATAGCTTGAGGGGTGTAGTTTCTAAAATGGGGTGATTTATGGGGAGTTTCCACTATATAAGCCCCACAAAGTAACCTTATATCTGACCTGGTCATTAAAAAAAATGGGTTTTGGAAATCTTATAAAAAATTTAAGATTTGATTCAAATCTTTGAAGCCTTATAACGTCCTAAAAAAGTAAAATGACATTTACAAAATGATGCCAACATAAAGTAGACATATGGGGAATGTAAAATAATAACTATTTTTGGAGGTATTACTGTGTATTTTGAAAGTAGAGAAATTGAAATTTGCAAATTTTTCCAAATTTTTGGTAAATTTGGTATTTTTTCATAAATAAGGGTGAAATATATTGACTCAAATTTATGACTGTCATGAAGTGCAATATGTGACGAGAAAACAATCTCAGAATGGCCTGGATAAGTAAAAGCGTTCCAAAGTTATTACCACATAAAGTGACACATGTCAGATTTGCAAAAAATGGCCTGGGCATGAAGGTGAAAACAGGCCCGGGGCTGAAGGGGTTAATGTACAGACAAAGGTATTGTTTTACTCCGCATGAGGAGCCCTACCAGGCAATATGTAATAGGGTTTAATAGAGTCATTTCTTTGGGGTAAAATTTGCGTCTTCACTTTTTTTTTTTTTGCCAATCAAGTGATAACACTAATTTTACTGTTTTTTCTGGTTGTGGTTGAATTTATTTTAAGACAGTCATACTTCCAAAAATAGTCCATAATTTGCATTCACTGTATGTCCATTTTATGTTATCATTTTCATAACATGTATTTTTGGGGAACATTAGAAATCTTAGCAGCCTTTTTTTTGCATTTTCAAGAAAGTTTCCAGAACCTATTTTTAAGGGAAAAGGGTTATCCTGGAAAAGATAATAATGACCTATCCTCAGGAACCCTAAAACAGCTTCCTACTGAAGGATGTGGCTACAGTATCTTCCCTTGTCAAATTCCAAGGCTTGTTGAAAAGTCAGAAATGTACCATAATAATGTAGTACTGACCAAAGATTGACCACTGTGAAGACCCTCAAACAAACTAATGAGGACAAGCAGCTTGCTGGTGTATGGGAAGCACAGAGGATGAGTAAGGGCTTGTTCTTATCACTGTTATGGATTCCGTTATGGCTTTCCGTTATAACATCATTATAACGAAAAATTACAGATTCCATGAGACGGAAATCAAAACGGAAAACCTTTAGAGGCATTTCGTTTTGATCCATCATAATAGAAGTATATGGGCAAGCATAATGGATCCGTCTGGTTCCCGTTATGCTGGACGGAAAACAAAGTTCTGGAGTGCGATTGCAACTTATTTGTGACTTTTAAAAAAAGTTGGAATGGTAAATCTGGAGTGGAACTCGTTAACATAGCTAACTACAGTTACGGGATGCTACCCACAGTTATGCTATTTGCATAATGGGAACCAGACGGATCCGTTATGCTTGCCCATAGACTTCTATTATGACTGATCAAAACGGAATGCCTCTAAAGGTTTCCGTTATGATTTCTGTCATATGGATTCTGTTATTTTCCGTTATAGCGATGTTATAACGGAAAGCCATAACTGAATCCATAACAGTGATGTGAACAAGCCCTAACAGAACTAAATGTGGTACACTGGACCACCCAGTGCTTGTGATGTGTATTGCAGCCTGTCCACAGTTTAGATAGCATGTTGCAATATTGTACTACTGAACTGGTTTCATGACAAATTACAGCCTTTAACAAAATTGAAGATCTGTTAAGGGTGTATGTGAGGGTTTACTATTTGTGGAATAGGCTGTTGCTTTTATTAGTTGAAATAATGTTTTTACATTTCACTTTTATTTTTTTTTGGGGGGGGGGGGGTGGGAGGGGAGATGAACAAAAATCAGCTATTTCAGTATTTTTCATTAGGTTTACTATGTAATCTAAATTGCACGTACAGCTATGTTATTTTGCGAGAAATGTTAAAGATATGTTCACAGGTGGTGGATACACTGCATATTTGTGCTGCGATAAAAAAAAAAATTAGCAGCAGAATTTAACCTGCTGTGTGAATATTAAATATGCAGCATGTCAATTTAGGCTGTATATTTCATTTGTGGATTTCACCCTTTACAATATACAGTACAGACCAAAAGTTTGGACACACCTTCTCATTCAAAAAGTTTTCTGTATTTTCATGACTATGAAAATTGTAGATTCACACTGAAGGCATTAAAACTATGAATTAACACATGTGGAATCATATACTTAACAAAAAAGTGTGAAACAACTGAAAATATGTCTTATATTCTAGGTTCTTCAAAGTCGCCACATTTTGCTTTGATTACTGCTTTACACTCTCTTGGCATTCTCTTGATGAGCTTCAAGAGGTAGTCACCTGAAATGGTTTTCACTTCACAGGTGTGCCCTGTCAGGTTTAATAAGTGGGATTTCTTGCCTTATAAATGGGGTTGGGACTAGGGCTGGGCGATTAATCAAATTAATTTGATTAATTCGCCAATTGAAAGCCTCACGATTTTATTTTTTAGGAAAATTGTGAACTCGATTTTCCTAAAATGGCGCCCACAAGATAAAATTTAAAAAATCCCTCACCTGTCCTGCGTCGCGGCTCCGCTCCGGTGTCCGGCGCTCCTCTTCTTCTCCGGGGCCGCGCTGCACTGTCCTAACCGCATACAGCGTCAGGACGTAGTGCGCGCACTCTGACCTGACTCTGCACGCAGTCAGGTGACAGTGTAGCGCCGGGAGAAGAAGACAGGAGTGCCGGACCTGGAGCGGAGCCGCGGCGCAGAACAGGTAAGAGATTTTTTTATTTTATTCTTATGGTGGCCTAGTGGGCTGTTCTGCGGGCTGAAGGTAGCACTACAAACAAGAAACAAGAAAAAACCAATGTGGATAAATAGAACTGTAAAGAAAGCAATAAATGACAAAAAGAAAGCATTTAAATCACTAAAACAGGAGGAGAGCGAGGAAGCATTGAAAAACTATAAGGAAAAAAATAGAATATGTAAAAGACAAATAAAAGCAGCCAAACTAGAGACCGAGAGATTAATCGCCAAAGAGAGTAAAACTAAACCTAAAATGTTCTTCAATTATATAAATACTAAAAAGTATAAACCTGAAGGTGTCGGCCCCTTACAGAGTAATGAGGGGGGAGTTGCAGAGAGCGATGAGGAGAAAGCGAAGCTACTAAATAACTTTTTCTCCACTGTATTCACTGAAGAAAATAAACTGTCAGATGAAATGCAGAGTATAAAAGTAAATTCCCCTTTAAAAGTGTCCTCTCTGACCCAGGAAGAGGTACAGCAACGTCTTAAAAATATTAAAATAGACAAATCACCAGGACTGGATGGCATACACCCCCGTATCCTAAGAGAATTAAAGCGGCTCTGTCACTAGGTTTTAACCTATGTATTTAAATACATAGGTTAAAACCCCTTAACTTGTACAGTTAGAACATACCTTTATTGCAGAGTACAGCGCAGCGGTTGTGCTGAAAAAAGACCTTTAATCTTTATGTTAATGAGCCTTCGGAGCACCGGGGGGCGGGCTCTTTCTTCCTGAGCACCGCTTCTTCACCGCCCCCCGGGTCCCGAGGCTCTCTCCGATGCCAACGTCCACGCCCCTCTGAAACTTGATTGACAGCGCTAGGCCGTTTGGCCTAGCGCTGAAATCCCGCCGGCGCATGCGCAGAAGCGCTTGCAGTGCCGAACACCGCAAGCGCTTCCATCCTTGTGCGCACGCGCCGTCACTTCCGGGTTCAGCGAAGTGACGGCGCGTGCGCACAAGGATGGAAGCGCTTGCGGTGTTCGGCACTGCAAGCGCTTCTGCGCATGCGCCGGCGGGAATTCAGCGCTAGGCCAAACGGCCTAGCGCTGTCAATCATTTTCAGAGGGGCGTGGACGTCGGCATCGGAGAGAGCCTCGGGACCCGGGGGGCGGTGAAGAAGCGGTGCTCAGGAAGAAAGAGCCCGCCCCCCGGTGCTCCGAAGGCTCATTAACATAAAGATTAAAGGTCTTTTTTCAGCACAACCGCTGCGCTGTACTCTGGCAATAAAGGTATGTTCTAACTGTAGAAGTCAAGGGGTTTTAACCTATGTATTTAAATACATAGGTTAAAACCTAGTGACAGAGCCGCTTTAAGTAATGTCATTGACAGACCCTTATTTCTGATATTTAAGGACTCTATACTAGGGTTGCAGTGGTAACCGGTTCCACGATATACCACGGTATTGGAATGCACGTTTATCAAACCGTGGGTTCCACGATATACCACGATATTGGAATGCACAGTTATCAAACCATGGGCATTTGCTTATTACCGGTAAAAGGTGACCCTGCTGAGAAACTCATCCGCGCATGCGCAATTCCGCTCCGTTTCAGCTAATTAAGCACACAGCGGTAAAAATGGCAGAGCGTGTAGATTTAACAATTCTCTGTCCTCCTAAAAAAAAGACTAAACTAAAGTCAGCAGTGTGGGACTACTTTGGATACCCACCAAATGCACGTGAGGATGGAAATCCAATTTGTAAGCAATGTGGTCGTAAAGTGGCAGCTAAAGGAGGGAATACCTCAAACCTGTTCTCCCATCTCCGAGAACACCACCCCACTGTGCAGCTTAAAGTAGGTGGCCTTTATCATTTTAACCCCTTGGCGACATGCTAGGAGTGGAGTGGACGTACCGGTACATCCTGGGCGCGAGGTAGTTCGCGCTACAGGGCGTACCGGTATGTCCTGCATGTAAACGCCCCGCTGCACAGTGCAGCGGGGCTTACATGCTGCGATGGCGGCTGTTAAACACAGCTAGCCATCCACAGTAAAGGCCTCGGGGGGAGCCGTGCTCCCCCCATAATGGCGATCGCTGTGATTGGCTAGTCTGTTCAGACTAGACAATCACAGGATACGGGGGCTGGCTGTAAGGATCTGATCCCCCGCAGTCCGAGACTGCGGGGGATCAGATCCTGTAAAGTTAATCCAAAAGTGCCCCGGCCCGGGTGCCCCCGATTACCCCCCCTCTCCTTCCCCAAACTGTATTTTTCATTTAACCCCCCTTCAATTTCCAGGATGGCCAAGCGGTTGAAGCAGAGTGTCAGCATACAGCTGACACTCTGCTTCAAACGACCGGCATCGCTGCTGGCAGCAATGGCGGCCGTTTAACCCCTTCCATGCCGCGGTCCATAAGGACCACGGCATGGAAGGGTTAACAGGGAGGGCGCTCCCTCCCTCTCCCATCGGGCGTTGCAGCAGCGCTCCGATGGTGGGGCCAGTGAGAAGGAGAGAGCACCCTCCCATCGGGACGCTGCTCTGCTGTGGCAGCGTCCCGATGGTTACCATGGCAACCGGACACTTTCGTCCAGCTTGCCATGGTAGAGGTAAGCCTGTTCAAGCTCCTGCTAAAGGCAGGAGCTTGATTAGTCTAACAATCAGAAAATACACTGCAGTACAGTAGTAATAGTTAATTGAACAAAAAAAACTTTGCTTGTATTCTTCTTTAAGGATTAGTGTATCTTTTAATAATATATGTAACAAACTGTGATACCATCATAACCGTAATACCGCGGTATTTACTGAGACGGTTATCATACTGTGAAAATTTCATACCGTTGCAACCCTACTCTATACTGACGGGGAGTGTTCCACAGGATTGGCGCATAGCAAATGTGGTGCCAATATTCAAAAAGGGTCCAAAAACAGAGCCCGGAAACTATAGGCCGGTAAGTTTAACTTCTGTTGTGGGTAAACTGTTTGAAGGTTTTCTGAGAGATGCTATCTTGGAGTACCTCAATGAAAATAAGCAAATAACTCCGTATCAGCATGGCTTCATGAGGGATCGGTCATGTCAAACCAATTTAATCAGTTTCTATGAGGAGGTAAGTTCTAGACTTGACCACGGCGACTCAATGGATCTCGTATATTTGGACTTCTCCAAAGCGTTTGACACGGTACCACATAAAAGGTTAGTATACAAAATGAGAATGCTTGGCCTGGGAGAAAATGTCTGTATGTGGATAAGTAACTGGCTCAGTGATAGAAAACAGAGGGTGGTAATTAACGGTAGATACTCAGATTAGGTCACTGTCACTAGTGGGGTACCACAGGGGTCTGTATTGGGTCCTATTCTCTTCAATATATTAATGATATTGTAGAAGGTTTGCATAGTAAAATATCAATTTTTGCAGATGACACTAAACTGTGTAAAGTAATTAACACAGAGGAGGACAGTGCACTGCTACAGCAGGATCTGGATAGACTGGAGGCTTGGTCAGAAAAGTGGCAGATGAGGTTTAACACTGACAAATGTAAGGTTATGCATATGGGAAGGAATAATGCAAGTCACCAGTACATACTAAATGGTAAAGCATTGGGTAACTCTGACATGGAAAAGAACCTAGGAATTTTAGTGAACAGCAAACTAAGCTGTAGAAGCCAGTGCCAGACAGCTGCTGCCAAGGCCAATAAGATAATGGGTTGCATCAAAAGGGGCATAAATGCCCGTGATGAGAACATAGTCCTGGCACTTTACAAATCACTAGTCAGACCGCACATGGAGTACTGTGTACAGTTCTGGGCTCCTGTGAACAAGGCAGACATAACAGAGCTGGAGAGGGTTCAGAGGAGAGCAACTAAAGTAATAACTGGAATGGGTGGACTACAGTACACAGAAAGATTATCAAAATTAGGTTATTCACTTTAGAAAAAAGACGACTGAGGGGAGATCTAATAACTATGTATAAATATATCAGGGGTCAGTACAGAGATCTCTCCCATCATCTATTTATCCCGAGGACTGTGACTGTGACGAGGGGACATCCTCTGCGTCTGGAGGAAAGAAGGTTTGTACATAAACATAGAAGAGGATTCTTTACGGTAAGAGCAGTGAGACTGTGGAACTCTCTGCCTGAGGAGGTGGTGATGGTAAGTTCACTAAAAGAGTTCAAGAAGGGCCTGGATGTATTTCTGGATGGTAATAATATTACAGGTTATAGTTATTAGAGAGGGGTTGTTGATCCAGGGAGTTATTCTGATTGCCTGATTGGAGTCGGGAAGGAACTTTTTCCCCTAAAGTGAGGAAAATTGGCTTCTACCTCACAGGGTTTTTTTGCCTTCCTCTGGATCAACTTGTAGGAAAACAGGCTGAACTGGATGGACAGATGTCTTTTTTCGGCCTTACAAACTATGTTACTATGTTACTGTGGGCTAATCTGAGGTTTCAAGGGGGCACTACTGTGGGCTGTTCTGAGGTCTCAAGGGGGCACTACTGTGGGCTGATCTGAGGTCTCAAGGGGGCACTAATGTGGGCTGATCTGAGGTCTGATGGCACTGTGGGCTGATCTGAAGTCTGATGGGGGCACTGTGGGCTGATCTGAGGTCTGATGGGGGCACTGTGGGCTGATCTGAGCTCTGATGGGGCACTGTGGGCTGATCTAAGCTCTGATGGGGGCACTGTGGGCTGTTCTGAGGTCTCAAGGGGGCACTACTGTGGGCTAATCTGAGGTCTCAAGGGGGCACTACTTTGGGCTAATCTGAGGTCTCAAGGGGGCACTACTTTGGGCTAATCTGAGGTCTCAAGGGGGCACTACTGTTGGCTGATCTGAGGTCTCAAGGGGGCACTAATGTGGGCTGATCTGAGGTCTGATGGGGGCACTGTGGGCTGATCTGAAGTCTGATGGGGGCACACTGGGCTGATGTGGGATCTGACGGGGCACAATGGGCTGATGTGGGGTCTGATGGGGCACTGTGGGCTGATGTGGGGTCTGATGGGGCACAATGGGCTGATGTGGGGTCTGATGGGGCACAATGGGCTGCTGTGGGGTCTGATGGGGCACAATGGGCTGATGTGGGGTCTGATGGGCATAATGGGCTGATCTGAGGTCTGATGGGGGCACTGTGGGCTGATCTGAGGTCTGATGGGGTCACTGTGGGCTGATCTGAGGTCTGATGGGGGCACACTGTGCTGATATGGGGTCTGATGGGGCACAATGGGCTGATGTGGGGTCTGATTGGGCATAATGGGCTGATCTGAGGTCTGATGAGGGCACAGTGGGCTGATCTGAGGTCTGATGGGGGTATAGTGGGCTGATGTGAGGTCTGGTGGGGGCACAGTGGGCTGATATGAGGTCTGATGGGGGCACAGTAGGCTTTTTTTATTTATTTTTTTATATTTTTAATAACATAAGAAAATTGAGATTTAAATCGTGAATCGTCCAAAATTTAAAAAAGAAAAAAAATCGAGATTTTTTTTTTTTGGCCATATCGCCCAGCTCTAGTTGGGACCATGAGTTGTGTTGGGCAGAAGTCAGGTGGATACACAGCTGATAGTCCTACTGAATAGACTGTTAGAATTTGTATTATGGCAAGAAAAAAGCTGCTAAGTAAAGAAAAACGAGTGGCCATCATTACTTTAAGAAATGAAGGTCAGTTAGTCTGAAAAATTGGGAAAACTTTGAAAGTGTCCCCAAGTGCAGTCGCAAAAACAATCAAGCGCTACAAAGAAACTGGCTCACATGAGGACCGCCCCAGTAAAGGAAGACCAAGAGTCACCTCTACTGCGGAGGATAACTTCATCCGAGTCACCAGCTTCAGAAATCGCAGGTTAACAGCAGCTCAGATTAGAGACCAGGTCAATGCCACACAGAGTTCTAGCAGCAGACACATCTCTACAACAACTGTTAAGAGGAGACTGTGTGAAGCAGGCCTTCATGGTAAAATAGCTGCTAGGAAACCACTGCTAAGGACAGGCAACAAGCAGAAGAGACTTGTTTGGGCTAAAGAACACAAGGAATGGACATTAGACCAGTGGAAATCTGTGCTTTGGTCTGATGAGTCCAAATTTGAGATCTTTGGTTCCAACCACCGTGTCTTTGTGCGACGCAGAAAAGGTGAACGGATGGACTCTACATGCCTGGTTCCCACCGTGAAGCATGGAGGAGGAGGTGTGATGGTGTGGGGGTGCTTTGCTGGTGACACTGTTGGGGATTTATTCAAAATTGAAGGCATACTGAACCAGCATGGCTGCCACAGCATCTTGCAGCGGCATGCTATTCCATCCGGTTTGCGTTTAGTTGGACCATCATTTATTTATCAACAGGACAATGACCCCAAACACACCTCCAGGCTGTGTAAGGGCTATTTGACCAAGAAGGAGAGTGATGGGGTGCTATGCCAGATGACCTGGCCTCCACAGTCACCAAACCTGAACCCAATTGAGATGGTTTGGGGTGAGCTGGACCACAGAGTGAAGGCAAAAGGGCCAGCAAGTGCTAAGCATCTCTGGGAACTCCTTCAAGACTGTTGGAATACCATTTCAGGTGACTACCTCTTGAAGCTCATCAAGAGAATGCCAAGAGTGTGCAAAGCAGTAATCAAAGCAAAAGGTGGCTACTTTGAAGAACCTAGAATATAAGACATATTTTCAGTTGTTTCACATTTTTTTGTTAAAGAGGCTCTGTCACTAGGTTTTAACCTATGTATTTAAATACATAGGTTAAAACCCCTTAACTTGTACATTTATAACATACCTTTATTGCAGAGTACAGTGCAGCGGTTGTGCTGGAAAACGAACTTAAAACTGTATGTTAATGAGCCTTCGGAGCACCGAGGGCCCGAGGCTCCCCCCCATGTCGAAGTCCACGCCCCTCTGGAAATAGATTGACAGCGCTAGACCGTTCGGCCTAGCACTGAAATCCCGTGCCTGCGCAGTTCGGTGGCGCAGTTCATGTGTTAATTCATAGTTTTGATGCCTTCAGTGTGAATCTACAATTTTCATAGTCATGAAAATACAGAAAACTCTTTGAATGAGAAGGTGTGTCCAAACTTTTGGTCTGTACTGTATATAGGGAAAAGTTGGCTACAGAATCTGCAACAAGTCCATATGTAACACATGCGTATTTTGATGCACATTCATTGCAGATTTTGCCAGAGTTATGCCCACCTTTGTGCCCACCACAGTAGTTATGCATGCACATCCTTGTGCCCCCTCACAGTAGTTATGCCCACCTTTATGCCCCTCACAGTAGTTAAGCCCATCTTTGTGTCCACTCACTTTAGGTATACCCAGCTTGTACCCCATCACTGTAGTTATGCAAACTTTTGTGCCACCACATTGTAGTTGTGCCCAGATATGTGCCCTCTTAGTGTAGTTATGCTCACTTGTGCGCCCCCTCACAGAGTTATGTCCTCCTTGTGGCCCCCAGTGCACTCTTCAGCTACATGAAAGAAAAAAAAAATACCTGATTCCTTGACAACACACTCCCACACACATTCACTATGCAAACAAACTGCCTGGCAGTGAAAGGAACTGCCTGGCAGGTACACACCCCAGCCTCTGCACCTGGGCACGCGCCCCAGCTGCCCACATTGCTACACCCATGCCTTATGTCAAATGCAGCACTTAGCCTAACATCATCACCTGGTTCCCCTGAGCCCTGGATTCCTGAACATCTGCACCAATCACGACAACCTTTCATAAATTGAGAAGGAATGGTCTCCAAGTGCTGACCTAATCCTATAAAAGGAAAAATCATAGAAGTTAAGGCATGTCATCTATTTAAACAATACTACAAGTAATAACTGATTATACGTATATGTGTATCCTTCACTTACTAAGTCGAGTAGTATATGCTACTACGATCTATGTATATAATTTGAATAGAAGCTAAGAATCTTTGGATAATGCTATTCATGGGTCATATACCAGCAAAAAAACGCCTCCAGATTTAATAACTGAGGGGCACCCGAACACACATAAGATCCACACAAATTCCCCACCCAAAGGCAGGGTAAATAATTTGTGCCCACACTTTTAATAGGTTAAAACATATCCAAATTATTAAATACAATTATATATTAAAAATCACTCTCTATACAGTATACTAGGAAAAAAGCCATAAACAGGTACAATAACCAAAAATGCAATGTGGAACCACGGGTCCCCCAAAATGTAATCCATCCAACCGCTAATCCATGTCAGGACAGAGGCAACTAGTCCATTTAATAATGATATTAGACCCCCAAGGTAAGCTATAGCATTAAGTATCAAATATACACCCCTAATGGGAATCTCTCAATAGTCCTGAAGTTAACAGAGACCATTTACTCAAATAATCCAGATATTAAAATCTTACCCATGTCCACACTGGAAATCGGAGGATGGTAAGGGGGAACACCGCTGAAACACCCTCAGAGGGTGTGGATCCAATTAGGCTTTCCTTCGAGCTTCACTGATGTACTTGTGGTCAACAACACTTGGAATGGACCATAAAACTCGGGCTCGAGGACTTTTCTAACGTGTCTTTTTACCACCCGATCTCCAGGCTCCAATGGGTGGGTTCTTGGTACTTTGTCAGGATCTGGAAGTTAAGCAAAAACTCTAGAATGTATTTTAGTCATTTGCTTGTGCAAACTGATCACATAATCTGTCAGACAACTATGTTGCATCTGAAGCTGCTGTGGGAAATACAGTCCTGTCCTAGGGGCTAACCCAAAGTGGACCTCATAATGAATAAAGCCTATCTTACGGTTAGGAGTCTACCTTTCTGAAAACAGGTCTACCGGCAGGCAGTCTGTCCCTGGCTTACCAGTCTCAACCATGACTTTTTGAATCATTAACTTTAATGTCCTATTCAGTTTTTTTTACCCTACAGCTGTTTTGTGAATGGTACGAAGCATGAAAGGCCTGTTCTACACCCAAAGCCTTCATTATCTCCTGCGTCACTTCACCTGTGAAGTGAACACCTCTGCCACTTTCATTGGTCTCAGGTATCCTATACCTGCATATAATTGAGCCATAATCTTCTTGGCTGTAGTCTTGACTGTGGCTTTAGCTACCGGGTATGCTCCCGGCCATCCTGAAAACAAGTCAACACACACCAATATATACTCATACACACCCACCTTGGGTAGTTGAATGTAGTCTATCTGCAATCATTAAAATGGATACAAGGGGCGAGGCATATGTTTCTGGGATACCATAAACACCTGACCCATGTTGTTCTGAGCACAAATCATACATCCTTGAGTATATCTGGCTGCTACAGTGCTGAACCCTGGGCATACCATGCGCCATGTACTAAATCACATAAAGCAGTTTTTGACGTGTGCATCACTCCATGGGTTGCCTGTGCCATCGTGGGCTAGAGGGACCTGGGAAGGCAGAGTTTCCCTTTGAATTGTATTAGGCCTTCCTCATTTGAAGTCCCTCCTTTTGACATCCACTGGTCCCATTCTTCCTTCGACCCCTGGTTCTGTAAGGTCTTAAGAACATCCAGGGAGACAGGAGGAGTTATATCAGGGACCTGAGCTATGGCCACTAGGGCAGGGGTCTGCCTAGGCAGTAGAGCATCATCCTTTTCCTCCTCTGAGTTTGTTTTGCAGTGGCCTTTTGTCTTTTCACTGCCACTCGAGTTGGTAACATGAGGGCTTAATGGGTTTACCTGAAGCTGTCAGGAAATCTCTCTCACTTCCCAAATGGGCCCATAGTCATGGGCTATCCCAAAGGCATAGCTGGAATCAGAGTAAATTTTGGTGTTTTTCCATCTGCGTATCTGCAAGCCATCTCCAGAGCCTTTAGCTCTGCTTTTTGGGCAGACGTGTGGTGGCAAAGGCTCTGCTTGCAGAGTCTCATGTGGGATCACCACTGCCCAACCTGTGTAGTATCAGCCATCCTGGCCATATCTCGATCCATCCACAAAGAGAACATGATCTGGATTTTCTAATTGCCGATCTACCACATGGTCAAACACCACCGCTGATATAATCTGCAAACCTGAAAAACATGAGCCTCTTCCTTTGGATCTGGAAGAAAAGTATTTAAGTGCCCTAACTCTTCACTCCCTTCTTGCTCCATAGGCAAGAGGGTGGCTGGGTTCAAAGTATTGCACCTTTTGACAGTAACATTGTCAGGCAACAAGGTGGAGCACTGCATTCTCAAATGTCTGGCAACAGAACGTTGTTAAGGCTGTACTTGAGTAAGGCTACTTTCACACTAGCGGCAGCACGGATCTGGCACCTAAAGGGTGCCGACGGATCCGTACTGCCGCTGACACATGTGTGGAGCCGGAGCAGCGCTCCGGCCCCACACATGTTGACACATACACAGAGAACATACATATACACACAAACACATACATACTTACATACTCCAGCCCGGGACGCCGGCAGCACGTCTTTACGCGCCTCCTGTGCGCAGTGATGACAATTCCCCACAGCGCCCTCTGCTGGGCGCAGTGGGTAAACGTCATACCTGCGTGCAGGAGGCGCGTGAAGACATGCTGCCGGCGTCCCTGGCTGGAGTATGTATGTGTATGTATGTATGTCTGTATGTTTCTCTGTAGCCAGATCCGGAATGACCCCCCATTGCAAGTCAATGGAGGACAGATCCGGATTACTGGTGTGTCACACCAAACGGATCCGTTCCCATTGACTTGCATTGGGGGTCGCATGCTGCGGTTTGTTCTCCGGTCTGAAGACGGAACGGAATGCTTTCAGGAGCATTCCGTTGTCTTCAGTTCAGTTTTGTCCCCATTGACAATGAATTGGGACAAAACTGAAGCATTTTTTTCCGGTATTGAGCCCCTATGACGGAACTCAATACCGGAATTTAAAAACGCTAGTGTGAAAGTAGCCTAAGGATAGATGTAATATCATGAGGAGCAAGCACTGTCACTTTGTGGTTCAGGACTATTTCAGAGCTTTTATTAGGAATGGCTTGTATAGCTGCTACAGCTCTGACGCAGGAAGGGGCACCTCTAGCCACCGGGTCAAGTCTGGCTGAATAATATGCCATAAGACGTTGTTGCTGGCTATTCTGTTGGGTGAAGACAGCTCAAGCATGACCATTTACAATACAATCTGAATAGTTTGGCATAATTTGGCCATGTAGAATACTATCTGAATAGTTTGGCATAATTTGGTAGGCGCAGCGTAAGGGAGGATAAAATTGCCAATTTTAGGCCATAAAAGGCATCCACATCCTCATCGAGAATATTGAAAGGGACAGACACTCATAAAGGGACTGCATCAAACTTGAGGCATTGCGTATCCAAGGTCTGAAATAAGAGACAAGGCCCAAAAATGTCCTCAGTTCATTCACATTTCTGGGCAAAGGGATGTCTTCCACAGACTTCTTATGTTGCCCTTCTCACTTTTCTTTTTCACTGGGTACAAAGGAGTGTTACAAGGAAATACAATCTCCTTGATAGCCCACTTTTTCAAAAAGTCTCAGACTGTTTGAGATATGTCCCATACTCAAAGGATACTGCATCTTCCTTGGAAGTGGGGCACCAGGTGTCAGTTCCACTTTTATAGGAGGGACCAGGAGCTTGCCAACATGGACCAGGTTGTTTTATCACTAGTGGCCAACAAAGTTCCTGGTCATTGAGAGTACCTCTTAGTTTCTAAGTGCCATCCTCCTGGGTATGAGATGCTGGCACGTATTTTTGCCAGCAAGTCTGCTCCCAGGAGTCAACAGGGGGCAGTGTCACTGACCAGCAACCAGGCAAGCACTTCTTGGTTAGGGGCAAATCTAACACGAATGGGTTCAGTTAAATGGGAGTGTACTAACTTCCCATTTATTCCTACTTTGGGCTTGCTTTGGGAGTGGTTTGTGATCCCAGGTGCCATAAATTGCATAGCTAAACTCTTCTAGAGCTTGCTCTGACTTTAGCCTTGCTTTGTAAGTGGGCTGTGTATAAGTGGAGTTAAAGGGAACCTGTCATCTCCGAAACACCCCCTGAACTAGAGTAAGCGGTGTATAATGATGCTGAATCTGAATATGTAAGTTTTATCTTCATACTCACTTCCATTCTGACGCTGTGCTCCCACCAACCAGCAGTAAAATGCATTGACAGGACTCTTCTTTGAGTCCTCTCCATTATGGGAGTGAGCACCGGAGTCCAGTGAGTGCATTTTACTGCTGGTTTGTGGGAGCACAACATCAGAATGTAAGCGAGTATGAAGATAAAACTTACATAACCAGACTTGACGTCACTTACACTATACATCGCTTACTCTAGTTTGGAGGGTGTTTCAGAGCTGACAGGTTCCCTTTAAAGAACCGGAGTGCAAGACAAGGAGCAAAAAAAAGTAAGGTTGGAGAGATTTTCCTTGTGTGTTGTTAACTTGATTTGAGCTAGTCCTCCAACTACAGCAAACCACATCTTATCGAATATTTACTGTTTTTCTGTAATGTATATCCCCATCTAGCAGGTGCTCCGTGGACAATGCTACTAAGTGTGTGCCTTGTGCAATGTATGCATGCCTTGAAGAGCCATTCGAGGGTGAATACATTTGCACTAGATGCAATCACGTTGCATATTTGGAAGCCCAGATCTTGGATCTAAATAAGCAGCTTGACATACTTAGGGGCATTAAAAACCTGGAGAGAGGCTTAGACCTCACTGTGCAGGCACTGGGTGGGGCCAGTGAAAAGGAGGTGGGAGGAGAAGGACAAGATCAGGACTATCAGGTCAGCAGTTGGGTTAATGTAGTAAGAAGGCGTAGAGGGAAAAGTGCCAAGGAGGTTAGTCCTGAACTGGAACGCCCTAGTACAGTGATGCTCAACCTGCAGCCCTCCAGCTGTTGTAAAACTACAACTCCCACCATGCCCTGTTGTAGGCTGATAGCTGTAGGCTGTCCGGGAATGCTGGGAGTTGTAGTTTAGCTGGAGGACCGCAGGTTGAGCATGCCTGCCCTAGCTAATATGCCTGTTTGGCTGATATTAGGGATGAAAGCCCAGGACCAGCGACACTGCAGCAGGCCGTTTCTCCTAGAAACCAGGAGGATGACCGCTGCAGGAAGGATGGGAAAAGGACAGCAGCAAAGGACAGACAGATGGTGGTAGGGGACTCTATTATTAGGCGGACAGACAGGGTCATCTGTCACCGAGACCGTGAATGCCGAACAGTGTGTTGTCTCCCGGGTACTCGGGTTCGGCATATTGCGGATCGGATTGACAGATTGCTGGGTGGGGCTGGGGAAGACCCAGCGGTCAGGGGGAGATGGAAGGTCTTTAAAATGATTTTAGGGAACTAGGAGAGAAGCTCAAGTCCAGGACCTCCAAGGTAGTGTTTTCAGAAATACTACCAGTGCCACAAGCATCACTAGAGAGAGACAACGGGAGCTTAGGGAGTTAAATAAATAAATGGCTCAGAAGCTGGTGCAGGAAGGAAGGGTTTGGGTTCATGGAAAACTGGTCCGACTTCTCTGTCGGCTACAGACTCTACAATAGGGACGGGCTGCACCTTAATGGGGAGGGTGCAACTGCCCTGGGGGAAAAAATGGTTAGACGGCTGGGGGAGCTTTTAAACTAGGATCTGGGGGGAGGGTGGGGTTCATACTAATAAGGGGGTAGATAATGTAGATAGAGAGTGGGTCATAGGAGGGGACAGTGGGGGCTGGGGCTAGTGAGGAAAGTAGGGATAAGACTGGGCATAACATTAACCAAAGTAACCCAAAAACCCCGGATATTCACTTTACAGGTAATAGTAATTTAAAAAGTGGGGTAAAAAATATACATAGACCTCTTAATTGTATGTACACTAATGCCAGAAGCCTGACTAATAAAATTGGTCAACTGGAATTAGTGATGTGTGAGGAGGACTATGACATAGTGGGAATAAATGAGACATTGCTGGGTGATAGCTATGACTTGGCAGTTAATGTACAGGGTTACAATCTGTTTAGAAAGGATCGTCAAAACCGGAAAGGGGGAGGGGTCTGCCTTTATGTAAAGTCCTGTCAATATTTAGCCAACTAAGAGAGGCCATAGGCCTAACTAACTGGGACAAAATCCTCAAAAATAAAAATACAGCCACAAAATGGGATATTTTTAAAAGCCTCCTAATATCTAATTGTTAGAGGTACACACCTTATGGGAATAAAAGGATAAGAAACAAGAAAAAAACAATGTGGATAAATAGAACTGTAAAGAAAGCAATAAATGAGAAAAAGAAAGCATTTAAATCACTAAAACAGGAGGGTAGCGAGGAAGCATTGAAAAACTAAATAGGAATAAAATAGAATATGTAAAAGACAAATAAAAGCAGCCAAACTAGAGACCGAGAGATTCATTGCCAAAGAGAGTAAAACTAACCCTAAAATGTTCTTCAATTATATAAATAGTAAAAAGTATAAACCTGAAGGTGTTGGTCCCTTACAGAGAGCGATGAGGAGAAAGCTAAGCTATTAAAAAACATTTTCTCCACTGTATTCACTGAGGAAAATAAACTGTCAGATGAAATGCAGAATATAAAAGTAAATTCCCCATTAAAAGTGCCGGTCTGACCAAGGAAGAAGTACAGCGGGGTCTGAGTAGGCAAATAAACAAAAATAGGAATCTGAGTAGGGACAGAGCAGACGGCAAAGGCCTGGAGCCAGCACGCGGCTACCAGCCTGCCACCTATCAGAAATATAGAGGTATCCAGATATACTGGCGAATCTAGTAAAAAAAAGCCAGCAGACTGCTATTTTTAAATGAGAGCACAAAAGTTATGTTTTAAAAGGAAAAATAAAAGCTATGTCTTATTAACAAAAGAGCAACATAGGTGCAAGATAGGCTATTACTGGTCAATGACCATTTGAAAATAAAGCTTATTATTAAGCCTTCACCTTTGTCAGGGTTCAAAAGTGGTTATATTGCATACTGTCACTAGTGGGGTACCACAGGGGTCAGTATTGGACCCTATTCTCTTCAATATATTTATTAATGATCTGGTAGAAGGCTTGCACAGTAAAGTATCAATTTTTGCAGATGACGCTAAACGGTGTAAAGTAATTAACACCGAAGAGGACAGTACACTGCTACAGATGGACCTGGATAGATTGGAGGCTTAGGCAGAGAAGTGGCAGATGAGGTTTAACACTGACAAATGTAAGGTTATGCACATAGGAAGGAATAATGCAAGTCACCAGTACATACTAAATGGTAAAACACTGGGTAACACTGACATGGAAAAAGGAATTTTAGTGAACAGCTTAGCTGTAGAAACCAGTGTCAGACAGCTGCTGCCAAGGCCAATAAGATAATGGGTTGCATCAAAAGGGGCATAGATGCCCATGATGAGAACATAGTCCTGCCACTTTACAAATCACTAGTTAGACCACACATGGAGTACTGTATACAGTTCTGGGCTCCTGTAAACAAGGCAGACATAGCAGAGCTGGAGCGGTTCAAAGGAGGGCAACTAAAGTAATAACTGGAATGGGTGGACTACAGTACCCAGAAAGACTATCAAAATTAGGGTTATTCACTTTAGAAATAAAGACGACTGAGGGTTAATCTAATAACAATGTATAAATATATCAGGGGTCAGTACAGAGATCTCTCCCATGATCTTTTTATCCCCTGGGTCCATAGAATGACAATCGGTACAGGCAGTAATTAGGGCTTCTCTTATGGGCTTATTGAGACTGTCTACAAAAGCCCCTAAAATCCTCTGATCTTGTTCCTTACTTCATATTCCATGTCCGACCACCGCATGCAGGCAAAGAACTTTTCCACTGTCTCTCCCTTCTCTTGGTCTGTTTGCCTTCTCTCTTCCTTACTACTTCTGCAGCTGGGATGCCTTTCGGTCCCTTTCTACCTTGGGTGTTGCCCATCTCTAATTTAGCTTTGTCTAAATAACCTTAAAGGGAACCTGTCATCTCCGAAACACCCCCTGAACTAGAGTAAGCGGTGTATAGTGTAAGTGATGCTGAATCCGAATATGTACGTTTTATCTTCATACTCACTTCCATTCTGACGCTGTGCTCCCACAAACCTGCAGTAAAATGCACTCACTGGACTCTTCTTTGAGTCCTCTCCATTATGTGAGTGAGCACTGGAGTCCAGTGAGTGCATTTTACTGCAGGTTTGTGGGAGCACAACATTAGAATGGAAGCGAGTATGAAGATAAAAATTACATAACCAGACTCGACATCACTTACACTATACACCGCTTACTCTAGTTCAGGTGGTGTTTCGGAGATGACAGGTTCCCTTTAAGCTTCTGCTGGGAGGCTGGATTCCTATGTAGTTCTCCTGACTACTATAAATAACCATCAGTTCCAGCAGTAATCCTTTAACTACTTATTGAAGCTCTTAGGGGTGATCTCTGTGGCTATCCCCAAAAACTTTTTAGGGCAACACCTTATATTTGCTGCACACTACTTCTCTTGCACATATGTTCAGTACACAAATACAACAGTCAACAAAAACACAATGCAACTAGCCCACAGATGGAAACTGGATCCATACACTCACGAAGTACCCAGACTTTTTCACACCACCAGTGCTCGGAGGGCCTTAGAGTTTTTATCACTATAATCTTGGACGGAGCTACCCAGAAACTAGGCTTATAGCACTAGTGAACTCTTAGTGGACAGCTTATCAGGGATGAGGGTCGCATGGAAAAGAAGGAACAAAAGGCAATGTAAGAATCAAAGCTTCTTACCTTTGCTCGAACTTGTGGTTGCCGTCTGTCCGTTCTTATCTCTTGATCCTCCCTGTTTCCCGAGTCAGTCGACCTTCAGCTCTGTCCCTGTTCGGGCACTATTTAACTGTGAGCACAATACACACTCTTCTGCCTTCGCAGCACGGCTCCTGATTAGATAAAAGAATATACCAGCTCGGAGGAATATCACACAAGACTCGCTGTGGTCTCTGAGCAAATTCCCACCTTTATTATCAAAGCATACAAACTTTTAGGTAACAGAACAAAACGCACAAAATCAAAAAGTGTGTACAACATTTTATCTTAAGGTTAGTATTCTTTAGCAATGCATCATATAAAAAAACAGAAAGAACCAAATCTGTCCGGCCTTAAAACTATGAACCATAAACTGAGCAAAGTTTACCACAGTTCAGACCATTTCCATCACAGAATTGAATAGGGCTTATGTGAAAAAGGGAAGACATCTGGAGGCAATGTGTTTTTCACTGATGGTTGCTCATAGAGGTAGATTGTTATTCTTCAGTTTTTATTTCACACACCTGCAATCAGGCACACACTGAACGCAATTGCCGGCAAAACTGATTGAACTTGTGTGCAAAACCATCAGTTTTTTTCCTGAACAGGTCCTGACACAACCTGTGTTACTTGTGTGAAAGAGCCCTAACACTCAGTCAGGGACCCAAAAAAAGAGGATATAGGATATACACACAACATATATGTGTACACACTTACATATAGCATATAAACACATCCAGTATACAGCATACGCAGACACACCATCATTCAGTATTTTTAACATTTTTTTACAGTACATCAGGGAGATTCCAATGAACAGAATGTCTGTTAGGTAATGCACTATACCATCCATTTACATATACCCCAAACATCACTAACTTAATCACAAGTAGTGATCACAACTCCTTTATCACAGCACAAAATGAATTTAGACCCCAGACCAACCCCCAAAGTGTGTTAATACATAAACCCCAGAGTACTGCAGAAAACAATATCAGTACAATCACTAAAATAAATAAGACTAGACCACAGTCCAAGATTGTCATCCTACTCAATTTTTTTTCTGGACAACTGAACCACAACATTTTTACAGACCTATATCCTGGCCTATTTTAAAGACCATGTCCCCAGATCACACCCTCAACATAATGCCCTTGAATCACAAAGGTAAACAGGCTGGTCAGTAGAAAAAAACTGTCAGCAGCATGTGAAAAACTCTTGGTCAGTCCATGTAATCCAGATCCTCTCTCAGGGTCCTGGTTGCAAAAAAGACAGAGCATCTGGTTTGCACTGTGCACGTCATGGCACATGTATAGTGGAAACTGATAAATAAATCAAGGACAGTGTTCTTTCTTCTGTCAGACACTATAGAGGGCACCTGACTGTGGACTGTAAATTTATGGTTGGCAACTATGCTGTGCAGTGCCGATAAAAACAGTATAACAGATACTGGGAATTACATAGAGGACAAGAAAAATGGTACTATGCAGTGTCCATATATACGGAATAAAAGCAGATACTGAAAATTACACTCAATATACAGGTATAAAAGAAGTAGTACTGTACAGTGTCCATACAGATGTAGCAGCGCTAGTGATCACTGTTTTCGCATAGCGTTACTAACGAATCGCGACTTCTCCTCTTTCAGTCCTTTCACTCGCAGTAAAAGTACGCTAATTAGGTGAATTCGTATGCATTAGTATACAATGCGTAGCATTAGCATACAAATGTGTACGCATTAGCGCATAATACGTAGCATTAGCGTACAAATCATCAGATGCGTACTGTATTTACGATATTGTTCTGTGCTCACGCGATTCTCCTGCAGCCTTGGCCCAAAAGCCAATAATTTTGGCAACCTTGATAAATTGCCCCTTTTACCCATGAGAGCACAGGGATATGTGCGCAGACAGCCTATCACACACCTTATGTACCCACCACATGTGGCTGCCTTCATAAGCTTCAAGCTGCTGACATCAAAAATAAGAAATGGTCATAATATATAATTTGCAGGCATTTGGAATTACACCAAGTGTACAGGACATCACCTTTCTCAAGCTTGAGAAAGGCCTCATTTTGTGGGCTGAAATGTTGCGAGTTGGGTGAATAAAGCGGTCCATCACCTTTCACAAATGTGGAGTGCTGCCTCATCCTATTTCTGTATAACTATTTGTTCAATATCCTTGGCCTGGAGGGATTGCACCCGCACAACATCACGCTGTCTTGTACTGATGTTTTTTTGTTTAATATATAGATATATCCTGGTTGCAGGACATCAGCAGTGGTGCTTTATGATCCCTGTATGTAAATAACACACTGAGAATTATACATATACTAGCAGAAGGACCCAGCTTCGCCTGGGTATATTTCATCTATTTCATTTAACCCTTAGGATCCCAGCGCCGTACATGTACAGCGCTGGAAGCCGGGACAAAAATCCTAGCGCCATACTGCTACGGCGCTCTGATCGGGCCGGCGCAGGAGCTGCGCTCGCCCGATCAGCTACAGGGGTCCGGCAGTGGCTGATAGCCGGACCCCTGCTGTATGCACTGGCATCGGTGAAAACACTGATGCCGGTGCATTAACCCTCGCACTGCTGTGGTCAGCGCTGACCGCGGCATGTGCGGTATCCTGAAGGGTTAAGTTTGCCATCGGGTCCCCGCGCTGCTGTGACGGAGACCCGATGGCAGGGAAGGCAGCCCGATGCCTTCCTTAGGCATCGGGGCTGCCTTCTATGGAATCCTGTGAGATCCAGACCCCTGGAACAGTAAAAAAAAAAAAAAAAAGCGTCCTTTTCCCAAAATAAAGTTAAAAAAATTTGTAAAAAATAGGGAAAAAAAGAAAAGTAGTCATATTAGTATTGCAGCGTCCGTATTGACCGGCTCTATAAAAATATCACATGATCCACCCCGCCAGGTGAATACCATAAAAAATAAAATCAGTGTCAGAAAAGCCATTTTCTGGTCACCTTGCCTCACAAAAAGTGTAATACCACGCGATCAAAAAGACATATTTATCCAAAATTGGTACTAATCAAACCGTCATCTTATCCCACAAAAAATGATACCCTACCTAAGACAACCGCCCAAAGAATAAAAAAAATATGACTCTCAGCAAATGGCAACACAAAAACAAGATTTTATTCTATTCAAAAAGGCTTTCACTGTGTAAAACTTAACAAAAATAAAAATGACACACATATTGGGTATCGCCGCATCCGTAACAACCTGCTCTGTAAAAATATCACATGATATGCCCCCTCAGGTGAATGCTGTAAAAAAAAATTAAAACTATGCCAAAACTATTTTTTTCAACATTCCTCACAAAAAGTGTAATACCAAGCAATCAAAGAGTCTTATGTACCCTAAAATGATACCAATTAAAAAGTCACCTCATCCCGCAAAAAATGAGCCCCCACATAAGACAATCACTTAAAAAATAAAATCTAATGGCATCCGCAAACCAATCCATCAAAATCTGCGCTGCAAAAGCCATATAGCGCTCCTTCTGTTCTGAATCCTGCCATGTGCCCCCACAGCAGTTTACCACCACATAAGGGGTGTTTCCGTATTCAGGAGAAAATGGGTAACAAATGATGTGGTGCTTTTTCTCCTGTTACCACTTGTGAAAATGAAAAATTTGGGGCGAAAACATCATTTTATTGAAAGAAATGAAACTTTTCATTTTCACAGCCAAGTGTTTCCAAATTCCGTAGAATGCTTAGGGGGTCAAAGTGGTCAGTACACCCCTTAATATATTCTTTAAGGGGTGTATTTTCCAAAATAGGCTCACTTTTTGAGGGTTTCCACTGTATGTCAGGGTCTCTTCAAATATAAAATGGTGCCTAAAAACCATTCTAGCAAAATCTGCCTCCAAAATCCATATGTCACTCCTTTCCTTCTGACCACTGCCACATGCCCATAGAGCAGTTTACCACCACATATGGGGTATTTCTGTAAACACCTAAAGGGTTAACAATGTTTGTAACATCAGTTTTTTATAATTTGAGGGGTTTAGTTTCTAAAATGGGGTCATTTATGGGTGGTTTCTATTACGTAAGCCACACAAAATCACTTTATAACTGAATTCATGCTCAAAAAAATAGTTTGGGAAATTTTGAAAAATTGCTTCTAAACTTCTATGCCCTCTAACTTCCTAAAAAAAATAATATGACATTTACAAAATGATGCCAACATAAAGTAGACATATGGGGAATGTTAAGTAATTAATATTTTGAGTTATCACTTTCTGTTTTAAAAGCAGAGAAATTAAAATTTTGAAAATTGAAAATTTTTCAAAATTTTTGGTAAATTTGGGATTTTTTCATAAATAAAGGTGAAATATATTGACTCAAATTTATGACTGTCATGAAGTACAATGTGTCATGAGAAAACAGTCTTAAAATGACCTGGATAAGTAAAAGTGTTCTAAAGTTATTACCACATAAAATGACACGTCAGATTTGCAAAAATCGGCCTGGGATTTAAGGTGAAAAGTGGCTCGGTACTGAAAGGGTTAATGTTTCTGTGTGTTGCAGTGGGTAGCAGTGGAGGAAAACATTGCTTCGCACGGGTATATTTAATCTATTTCATTTAATGTTTGTGTGTGTCATTGCAGAGAGAAAGTCAAACTCCCACCGACCCCTGCAGCTGACAGAAGTTGATTTTTACCTTCATTTTTTTAATCCCCATTGGCTGTGGAGAGGGAGGGGGCGTGGTCTGACAGAGTCGGGGGCGTGACTTAGCGAGACCTGGGGCGGAGGTTTTAAATCCTTCCTTTGAGGGTGACCTAAATTACAGGTGGATGCCATGGTAATTTATGATGACACGCAATGGGTAGCAGTGGAAGAAAGCATCTTTTATTACTACTGAATGGTCTTAGTCTAAAGTTACTGTAGTTCATCTATTTTATTTAATGTTTCTGTGTGTCGTTGCAGAGAGAAAGTCAATGCAGCTGACAGAAGTTGATTTTTACCTTCATTTTTTCAATCCCCATTGGCTGGGGAGTGGGAGGGGGCGTGACCTGACCGGGTCGGGGGCGTCGTTTCCTGGGACCTTGGGGGAGGTTGCTCTTAAGTCCTTCTTTTGAGGGTGGCCTGAATTACAGGTCGATGCCATGGTAATTTATGAGTTGACGCAATGGGTAGCAGTGGAAGAAAACATCTTTTATTACTACTGAACGGTCGCAGTCTAAAATTAGTCTAAAACATTAGTTATATTTCTGGTAACCGGAATACCCCTTTAACCCTTACAGTACATGTACGGCGCTGGGGCGATGCGGACACATGGCACCCGCTCGCACGTGCGGTGGGCGTCATGGCCAGCAAGTCTCTGCTGTTTCTAACAGCAGAGACTTGCGGGTACTTACCGCCATCGGCGGCGTCTTCCTAGGCCTTTAGATGCCGTGATCACACGTGATCACGGCATCTAGTTGCGTCTAAACCCAGAAGCGTAAAGACCCTCATCTCTCATAAAGAAAAAATAAAAAACACAATCTATTTGCTCATATTTGAGCTTTAAAATAATCAGAAAAACATTTAAAAAAATGTTAAAAAATACATAAAAAATTTAAAAAATATAAAAGTTCAAATCACCCCTCTTTCCATATAATTAAAAAATAAATACCTAAATAACAATAAATATAGACATCATGGGTATCACCGTGACCGATAACGGCCCTATTTTTAAAATATAAAAAAAAAATTCCAATACGGCAAATTGTGTGGCGGAAAAAAGCGTCCAAATGGCGATTCGCTGGTTTTTGTCGCTTTTTTTTAAATAAAAAGTCATACACACCCTAGAATGGTATCAATAAAAACTCATCAATAAACAATAAACACATAAATACCAAAAAGTTATAGGGGTCAAGATATGACAAAAAAAAAGGTCAACTTTATAATTATTTTATCAAAACGCAGGAAAAACTATATATATTAGGTATCGCCAGATTCGTACTGACCAGTAGAATGAAAGTAACTGGTCAGTTTTAATGAACATCGAACGTTGTAAATAAGAAACCCGTAGAACTGTAGCGGAATAGGGTTTTTTTTTGCAATTTCACCCGATTTGGAATTTTTTTTCCGCTTCCCACTACACCATATGCAATAATAAATGGTGGCGTTGGAAAGTACAACTAGTCCCGCAAAAAACAAGCCCTCATACAGCTATGTGAACAGAAAAATAAAACAGTTATGGCTATTTGAAGGCAGGGAGCACAAAACGAAAATGCATAACCGAAAAAACCTCCGGTACTGAAAGGGTTAACAGTGTCATCCACAGCGCTCTGTCCCTTTAAAGCAGTTAAGAGAAATGGCTGGATTGTTATTTACGTGAGCTCCTCAGCTGGCTGCTAATTACCTGACTGGGTTGTTATGGTGTGTATGTGGAGAGAATGGCAGTTGGGATTTGAAGTGAAATGCTCCCAGGCTAATATTGGCTAATGGAGATAATATTTTGGGAATATCTCGGGAACGGTATGTCCTAGAGAGCTCAGACCTGGTCTAACACCTTCCCGGACACCTGATGTAGCTGTGTGCCGAATGGTGAAAAATCGGTCCAGTAGTTTGGTCACTCATAGAGAACAGACAGACATACACTCATTTTTATAATATAAGGAGATATATATGTGTGTATAAATATATATCTCTCTCTCTCTATCTCTCTCTATCTCTCTCTCTATCTCCTGGTCACAGGACATCAGGAGTAGTGCTGAACAGTGCTCCTTTACAAGGGATACAAGGAAATACACACAGATGAACACATAGACATGCACACACATTTATACATGCACAGGCTGCTGTTTTTCCATGCTTACCTATGTTACTCCGTTGAGTCTGTTAGTTGCTTAAGGACCTTTGATCATGTAACAAGCACATGTGATTGTCTACAAAGGTCTTCTAGCATCTCCTGAATATAGTGAAATCAGGATTATCGTGCATATCAGAGGGAAAGCCACCCTGCACAATAAACCCCACAATTTAGCCTCCATCCCTGCACTGTCCTGAATGTATTCAGGGCTTTACAGAAGTGCAGGGTTGGAGGCTAAATTGCCACCCTCCAACATATATGACTGTATAGCCATACAGCAGCATATATCAGTTATTGGTTAGAAAATAAATAAAAATGCCATGCTGTATGCAATGTCTGCAGTTGTCCGCTGTGAAAATAAACAGTGTTCCAGTGCATAACACACTCTTAGGGCCCATTCAGATAGCATTTTTGCTAGTGGAATTTTAGCTTGGACACCGCTCCTAAATTTCACTGGGGCCGTATGGTTTCAGCCTCCCATTCATTTCAATAGGAGGCAACCTTGAGGATCGCAGAGTGGCGGTTTAAAGCCGTAGATCGTGCCAAGAACAGACATGTCCCTCGTCAGCGTGGCCACCGCTCTATACTGTGGCAATGCAATGTTCAGCACTGCCTCCGATTGAAATGAATGGGTGGCTTAAACCACTAGGCCACTGGCAAAATTTCAACGTGGTTGTCTGGAACAAAATTCGCCAGTAAAAAACAATGTGTGAATGGCCTCTGCTGTGTTAATAGGGTCCATATAGTGTCTTGGGATTTTTGTCACCACATGAGCTGAGAGAATTCACCAAATTTAATGTGAACACAGTCATACATATGTCTGTGTTGATGTGTTGCACACAAACTAAAAGAAATATAATAAACTGGCACAGCTAATAATCTACTGGTGTTACTTTGGAAAGTGCCGAAGGGTGCCTGAGATCCCAAGAAGTCGCAACTGCAGCATGTACCACACTTTGCAACTTTTTGGAGCAGAGGGCATGATAAATGTCTCCATATGTGTCTACATATAGTGTGTATATTTTTTTTCTTTCTAGTTATATAGTTTCATAGGTTATAAAAAAGACATAGGTCCATAAAGTTCAGCAGTACTGTATGTTTCCGTCACAAAGCCGGTATTCATGCTGGAAATCTGATAGATCTCGTTATAGTGAAAAGTGATCCAGAAGGCCCCAGTGGTGTCTCGCATTGCCGGATATGGCAACTCCGGTACTTCTCTCCTCTGCTGGAACAGAGTACAGGAATGCCCTAATGCAGATGTGGAAAGGATGTACACTCACCGGCCACTTTATTAGGTACACCTGTCCAACTGCTCGTTAACACTTAATTTCTAATCAGCCAATCACATGGCGGCAACTCAGTGCATTTAGGCATGTAGACATGGTCAAGACAATCTCCTGCAGTTCAAACCGCGCATCAGTATGGGGAAGAAAGGTGATTTGAGTGCCTTTGAATGTGGCATGGTTGTTGGTGCCAGAAGGGCTGGTCTGAGTATTTCAGAAACTGCTGATCTACTGGGATTTTCACGCACAACCATCTCTAGGGTTTACAGAGAATGGTCCGAAAAAGAAAAAACATCCAGTGAGCGGCAGTTCTGTGGGCGGAAATGCCTTGTTGATGCCAGAGGTCAGAGGAGAATGGGCAGACTGGTTCGAGCTGATAGAAAGGCAACAGTGACTCAAATTGCCACCCGTTACAACCAAGGTAGGCAGAAGAGCATCTCTGAACGCACAGTACGTCGAACTTTGAGGCAGATGGGCTACAGCAGCAGAAGACCACACCGGGTGCCACTCCTTTCAGTTAAGAACAGGAAACTGAGGCTACAATTTGCACAAGCTCATCGAAATTGGACAGTAGAAGATTGGAAAAACGTTGCCTGGTCTGATGAGTCTCAATTTCTGCTGCCGACATTCGGATGGTAGGGTCAGAATTTGGCGTCAACAACATGAAAGCATGGATCCATCCTGCCTTGTATCAACGGTTCAAGCTGGTGGTGGTGGTGTCATGGTGTGGGGAATATTTTCTTGGCACTCTTTGGGCCCCTTGGTACCAATTGAGCATCGTTGCAACGCCACAGCCTACCTGAGTATTGTTGCTGACCATGTCCATCCCTTTATGACCACAATGTACCCAACATCTGATGGCTACTTTCAGCAGGATAATGCGCCATGTCATAAAGCTGGAATCATCTCAGACTGGTTTCTTGAACATGACAATGAGTTCACTGTACTCAAATGGCCTCCACAGTCACCAGATCTCAATCCAATAGAGCATCTTTGGGATGTGGTGGAACGGGATATTCGCATCATGGATGTGCAGCCGACAAATCTGCGGCAACTGTGTGATGCCATCATGTCAATATGGACCAAAATCTCTGAGGAATGCTTCCAGCACCTTGTTGAATCTATGCCACGAAGAATTGAGGCAGTTCTGAAGGCAAAAGGGGGTCCAACCCGTTACTAGCATGGTGTACCTAATAAAGTGGCCGGTGAGTGTATAGTATCAAAGCTAGGTGGCAGATCATTGCAATGCATTAAAAAACAGAGTCAGGATATGCTGTAATGACCGTTGACCCTCCCAATAGCTTGTTCTGTGTGGTTTCATTAATTATGTGCGCACATCAGATTTTTAAGTAAGAAACTTTGCTGCAAAATCTGACCATGCTGTGTGGTTGTAGAAATACAAGAAATAGGACCCAGCATGTAAATAGAATGCAAAATTTTATTAACGTAAATCCATTAAAAAACACATCCCCTCCTGTACAACGCTGACATGTTTTGACAGACTGACATACGAGACATACGGTCCGTGAGTGGGCCATATGTCCCAGAGCGGCATTGATCGTGCGCATGGGAGCACACAGCATTATAGTTTACAATGATGCTTTGTACATCGGGCCGCCCGCTGTGCTATTGTCCCACACATATTATATGAATGCAGGACAGTAGCACTGCGGACGGCCCAACTCACACAGCATCATTGTAATCTATGATGTTGTGTGCTCCCATGCACACGATCAATGCTGCTCCGGGACATATGGCCCGCTCACGGACCGTAGGTCTTCGTGGGCATATGGCCGTGTGCAAGAACCCTTACCCTTGTATACAAACACCAAGAAAGCTCATAATTTTAAAAGCTGACCACATGACCAATCCAGGTAAATAATCTAATGCGTGTGTGAATACTAGACTGCACGATCATGTGGTTGGAAACAAAATTCTAAGTGGATTGGTAAAACAATGAAACTGGAGACATGAATTGCAACGTATTTCTAATATTATATTAGGGCTAATATATATATTAGGGCTGAAACAATTACTCGATTGAATTGAGTAATTCAACACAAAAATATCCTCGCTGCTAATTTTTTGCATCGAGGATTCGTTTGTGTCATGTGATCACGGAGCAGGAGTGCTTGCTATAACTCACCGCTACGTGGTCACATACCGGCCTGCACCACGCTGTACTTTCAGCCCTGACACTATGACCTGGCGCTGTGTGATGTCAGGATGACAGTGCAGCACGTGGAAAAGAAGATGAAGGAGCTGGCGCTGGGGACATGGCTAGGAGGGGGAGATGGTAGTACTGGGGGGCAAGCTGGTGGCAGTATGGGGCCAGCTGGAGGCACTGGGGGACAAGCTGATGGCACTTGATTAATCATTGGATTAATTGAATACTCAATTAAAAAATAGTCGATAGCTGCAGCCCTAATATATATAAAAAAAAATATATATATATATATATATATATATATATATATATATATATATATATATATACACACACAACCCCTGGCAAAAATTATGGAATCGCCAGTCTCTGAGTATGTTCCTTCAGTTGTTTAATTTTGTTGAAAAAAAACAGATCACAGACATGACAAAAAACTAAAGACATTTCAAATGGCATCATTCTGGCTTTAAGTAATACTAAAAGAAATCAAGAAAAATAATTGTGGTAGCCAGTAAGGCCCCTTTCACACGGGCGAGATTTCTGTGCGGGTGCAATGCGTGATGCGAACGCATTGCACCCGCACTGAATCCTGACCCATTCATTTCAATGGGGCTTTTCACATGGGCGAATTTTTTCACGCATCAGTTCGCCGTTGCGTGAAAAATGCAGCATGTTCTATATTGTGCGTTTTTCACGCAGCCCTGGCCCCATTGAAGTGAATGGGGCTGCGCGAATAATGCATTGCATCCGCATGCACGCATGCAGATGCAATGCGTGATTCACTGATGGTTGCTAAGAAATGTTGTTTGTAAACATTCAGTTTTTTATCACGCGCGTGAAAAACGCATTAAACCGCTTCGCACCCGCGCGGAAAAAACTGAACGAACGTACGCAATCGCAGTCAAAATTGACTGCGATTTCGTGCGGATTGGTGCGGATACGTGCGGATTTTCCAGAACGCATCCGGACTGAATCCGTGACGCCCGTGTGAATGAGGCCTAACAGTTACATTTTTAGAACAAGCACAGGGAATAAATTATGGAATCACTCAATTCTGAGGAAAAAATTATGGAATCACCCTGCAAATTTTCATTACAAACAATAACACCTGCATCAGGTTAAATCTGCTCGTTAGTATCCAGGTAAAAAGGAGTGATCACACCTTGGAGAGCTGCTGCAACAAGTGGACTGACATGAATCATGGCTCCAACACCAGAGATGTCAATTGAAAAAAAGGAGAGGATTATCAAATTCCTTAAAGAGGGTAAATCATCACGCATTGTTGCACAAGATGTTGGTTGTTCACAGTCGGCTGCGTCTAAAACCTGGACCAAGTACAAACAACATGGGAAGGTAGTTAAAGGCAAGCATACTGGTAGACCAAGGAAGACATCAAAGCGTCAAGACAGAAAACTTAAAGCAATATGCCTTGAAAACAGAAAATGTACAACAAAACAAATGAGGAACAAATGGGAGGAAACTGAAGTCAACGTCTGTGACCGAACTGTAAGAAACCGCCTAAAGGAAATGGGATTTACATACAGAAAAGCTAAAAGAAAGCCATCACTAACACCTAAACGGAAAAAAACAAGGTTACAATGGGCTAAGGAAAGGCAATCGTGGACTGTGGATGACTGGATGAACGTCATATTCAGTGATGAATCTCAGATCTGCATTGGGCAAGGTGATGATGCTGGAACTTTTGTTTGGTGCCATTCCAAAGAGATATATGCAGACGACTGTCTGAAGAAAACATGCAAATTTCCACAGTCATTGATGATATGGGGCTGCATGTCAGGTAAAAGCACTGGGGAGATGGCTGTCATTACATCTTCAATAAATGCACAGGTTTACATTGACATTTTGGACACTTTTCTTAGCCCATCTATCGAAAGGATGTTTGGGGATGATGAAATCATTTTTCAAGATGATAATGCATCTTGCCATAGAGCAAAAACTGTGAAAACATTCCTTGAAGAAAGACACATAAGGTCAATGTCATGGCCTGCAAACAGTCCGGATTTCAATCCAATTGAAAATCTGTGGTGGAAGTTAAAGAGGAACTTTCATGGTTTTACATTATAGTAGGTAAATACCTTTACTTGCAGGGCACCCCCGCTGATGCTGCCACCCGCCCAGGTTTTTCAAAATAGCGCTCCTGCGCCCCGCTCTGCCCCGTGTATTTTTTGCGCTCAGTATGCTAATACTGAGCATCGGTACAGGGAAGAGGAGACGCCGGTTTTCTCAATGGGCGTCTCCTTCTCCCTGGCTGTGCCGCGATCCAATCACATCGGAGAACGTCACAGCCAAGGAGTTTTTTTCTCCCTGGCTGTGACACTCTCCGATGTGATTAGATCGCGGCACAGCCAGGGAGAAGGAGACGCCCATTGAGAAACCCGGGCATCTCCTCCTCCCTGTACCGATGCTCAGTATTAGCATACTGAGTGCGAAAAATACAGGGGGGCAGAGCGGGGCGCAGGAGCGCTATTTTGAAAAACCTGGGCGGGTGGCAGCATCAGCGGGGGGTGCCCTGCAAGTAAAGGTATTTACCTACTATAATGTAAAACCATGAAAGGTCCTCTTTAAAGAAAATGGTCCATGACAAGGCTCCAACCTGCAAAGCTGATCTGGAAACAGTAATCAGAGAAAGCTGGAGCCAGATTGATGAAGAGTACTGTTTGTCACTCATTAAGTCAATGCCTCAAAGACTGCAAGCAGTTATAAAAGCCAGAGATGGTGCAACAAAGTACTAGTGATGAGTGAGTGTTATTTTGTTTGTTATTCCGTGCTTGTTCTAAAAATGTAACTGTTACTGGCTACCACAATTATTTTTCTTGATTTCTTTTAGTATTTCTCAACCACTTCAGATCTGTGCCATTTCCCCCCTTCCTGACCAGGCCTAATTTTGCAAATCTGACATGTGTCACTTCATGTGGTAATAACTTTGGAACGCTTTTACTTATCCAAGCGATTCGGAGATTGTTTTCTCGTGACACATTGTACTTTAAGTTAACGGTAAATTTGAGTTGATAAGTTTAATTGTATTTATAAAAAAAATCCAAAAGTTAACGAAAATTTGAAAAAATTCACTGTTTTCTAAATTTCAATCTCTGCTTTTAAGACAGATAGTGATGCCCCATAAAATCCTTTTTAATTTATATTCCCCATATGTCTACTTTATGTTGGCATCATTCTGGTAGTGTCATTTTATTTTTTTAGGACAGTAGAAGGTTTAGAATTTTAGACGCAATTTTTGCAAATTTGCAAAATCAACTTTTTTAAGGACCAGTTCAGTTCTGAAGTCAGTTTGTGGGCTTACATAATAGAATCCACCCATAAATGACCCCATTTTAGAAACTACACCCCTCAAACTATTCAAAACTGGTTTTAGAAATGTTGTTAACCCTTTAAGTATTCCACAGGAATTAAAGCAAAATAGATGTGAAATTTCAAAATTTCACTTTTTTTGCAGATTTTCCATTTTAATCATTTTTTTCCTGTAACACATCAAGGGTTAACAACAAAAAAACCTTAATATTTATTACCCCGATTCTGCAGTTTGCAGAAACACCCCACATGTGGTCGTAAACTGTTATTTGGGGATACGCCATACGCCAGGGAAGAGCAGCATCTGCATTTTCTAACATGGAATTTTTTGTCATGGAGTGATACCTTTTTAATTTTTTTGTGGACTGAGCTGCGCAAGGTCTTATTTTTTGTGGGACAAGCTGTGCTTTTTATTGGCACCATTTTGGGGTACATCCGGCTTTCTGATCACTTTTTAATATAATTTTTGGGATGTTAACTAAAAAAAAAAAAAAGCAGTTTAGGTGCATTTTCCTATTTTTTTTTTACACCGTTCACTTGATGGGGTAGATCATGTGATATTTTTGTAGAGCCAGTTGTTACGGACGCAACGATACCAAATATGTCTTTTTTTTTTTTTTTACACAATAAGAGCATTTTTAGAAGTAAAATCATGTTTTTGTGTTGCAATTTTTTAAGAGCCATTTTTTTTTCATTTTTCGGGCTATGATCTTGTGTGGGGGCTCATTTTTTGCGGGATGAGGTGACGTTTTTATTGCTACCATTTTGGGATACATCCGACTTTTTGATTGTTTGATATTATGTTTTTTGGTAGGTGATACGACAAAAAAAGCTGTTTTGGCATAATTTTTATTAGATTTGTTTTTACGCAGTTCACTTGATGGGGTAGATAATGTGGTATTTTTATAGAGCTGGTCGTTTCGGACGCGGTGATACCAAATATGTCTATCTTATTTTTTTTTTTTTTATTTGTAACTTTTTTTAATGAAATATTTTGGGGGGAAATTATTTATATATATATATATATATATGTATTGTGATTTTTTTTATCTTTTATAATACTCTACTTTTTTTTAATTTTTTTTTTACACTTTGTGTCCCCCATAAGGTCATACAAGACCTCAGGGGGACATTTAACTTCACTTATTTATTTATTTTTTTTTTTACACTTGATTTCTCCTGTAACTGGGGCTGACATAGACAGAGAGGCTGTGCTGTACAATACTATGCTGTACAGCCTCAGTGCAGGGCTGATTGGGTCTATGAGAGACCCGGCAGCTCCTGCACTCTCCCGGCCCCGGCGATCACGTGACTGCCGGGCCGGAACAGGAAGCGCAATAGCGCTTCCTGATCTGTATACACAGCGCTCTGACAGCAGGTACCCCACTGTTCAGAAACGTCCATTCAGAGATAGATAACCACTTCCCTGACGTTTATAGTCAATGGGCGGATGGGAAGTGGTTAAAGCCAGAAAGTTGCCATTTGAAATGCCTTTAGTTTTCTGTCATGTCTGTGATCATTTTTTTTTCAACAAAATTAAACAACTGAAGGAACATGCTCAGAGACTGGTGATTCCATAATTTTTGCCAGGGGTTGTATATACACACACACATACAGATGTAGCCAAGCTAAAATTGACTCTGCTAGCACAGTGTCATCTTGGTTATCTCATCACAAAAGCCATTGAAAAAGTTACATTGCCATTGTTAATGATGATGCATATGCCCATAAAATGATCCATTTATATAATGATAATTATGGAGTGAATTTGCTTAGTAATGGAACATAAGATCATTGCAATAGTTTAACACCATAGGAGATATAGATAGACCAAAATACAGCAGTTGTGCTAGGTGATTTGTGACATATATACCCTGGTAGAAAATGTATTTATGTGGGTAAGTAACTGGCTCAGTGATAGAAAACTGAGGGTTCCACGGAGATTTCTCCGTGATCTTTTCTTCCTCCCTCTGAGACCAAGGTCTGGAATTTGACTGGAACGTCCGATATAATAGTCTCATGTACATAAAGGTATTACTGTCTTAATATGCCAATTATTTGGAGGATATACCATAATTAAAGATATTTAACTTGCATCTAATTTTTAGTGTGCAGTGGTATTTCATTAACAATTGGACTTTTGATTATATTTATTCCACTATGCACCTCACCTCTTCTGGACACCGTGTGCAGCCCAACAATACTACTTTACAGTGCTCAGAAAGATTACCAAAATTAGGATTATTTAGCTTCAAAAAAATATGAGAGAGGATTACCATCTATAAATAGTGGTCAATATATTAGTGGTCAGTACAGAGATCTCGCATCATCTGTTTATTCCCAGGACTGTGACGAGGGGACATCCTCTGCGTCTGGAGGAAAGAAGGTTTGTACACAAACATAGAAGAGGATTCTTTACTGTAAGAGCGGTGAGACTATGGAACTCTTTGCCTGAGGAGGTGGTGATTTCACTAATAGAGTTCAAGAGGGGCCTGGATGTATTTCTGGAGTGTAGCAATATTACAGGTTATAGTTACTAGAGATGGGGCGTTGATCCAGGGAGTTATTCTGATTGCCTGACTGGAGTCGGAAAGGAATTTTTTTCTCCTAAAATTAGGAAAATTTGCTTCTACCTCACAGAGGTTTTTTTGTCTTTACTTGGATCAACTTGAAGGAAAACAGGCCCAACTGGATGGACAGATGTCTTTTTCCAGCTTTACAAACTATGTTACTATATAAGCTTAATTTTACTCTAAATTTCGTGTTCTCTACATATTTGTATTAGAAAAATAAATATTTTCTTTTCTCATTATCAATGCATAGTAAATACCCGATGGAGGCGTTTACCACCAGAGTATGCTTCTACTTCTGAAGATGAGTTTGGAACAATCCGTAATTCTCCTAAACCCTCGAGACTACGTGCCTCTCCGGCAACTAAAGTTCAGAAGTCACAAATTAATGGAAGTAGCCCAGTTATAGCAGCATCTGGAGCTTTAAATGTGTCAACATTTAAACATAAGGCAAAAGAACAGGAGGATTATATCCGTGACTGGACTGCACATCGTGAAGAAATAGCAAGGTAAGAGCATTACCAGCAGCCACGGACTATATTATTTACAAAGCATAGTATAATTTAACTAATAAAGCCTGATCTGGTGCAAATGCCAGACAAAAAAGTTTTATTAAATGATTTTTGTCCAGCTGAAACTCAGCATTTATGCCAGAAAGCAGGTGGATCACCGCCAGACCTCATTACAGTCAATGGGGATGCAGCACCGGATCCTGTGAGATCCGGTAGGCTGCTCTGTGCAGAAATAGCTTGTCAGATCTCCTTGACAGAGATGTGACAGGGGGCTGTAATCAGGCCAGTGCAAATGAGCATGGATGGAGATGTTCTTGTCCATCGCATTCACACTTCCCTTACATCAGGCAATGTAATAGCACCTTTAGTGTCAGTTTTAAGCACAGATTATTATTAATTGCTGGAACACAGCAGTGAAACACTTAGTGATTAACTTGTCAAAGTGCTGAACCCATTTAAACAGTAAACACCTTACTTCACTTATAACAGTCTTAACTTAATATAAGCAATTTACTGTTTAGGGATATCTTCAGCGTTGGACTAGGGTTCCTTGGCCCACAAGAGGAAATTATTGTCAGGGCCCAAACCCCATATCATCAAAAAAGTCTAATAAATTTTGGTTCAAAGAAATAGACCATAGTGGCAAGTCTTTGGCTGTAAAGGCTGTTTAAATTTTTTTCTCCTGAACCTTGGGTGCCCACTATTACATTAGAGTCTGGGCCGAATGGATGATCCTCTGGTTTTCTGGTGGGCTAGTGAGTCCAACTCTGGATATCTTGTATACAATTTTCATCCACTTACTATCAATTTCATCTTTCATCACCCTTGTGAAGTGGGTTATTTATTATTCTTTGTTTGGGTCTATTTTTGTTCTATTTGTGTCACTACTTTGTGGTTTCTTTTGCGACATTATGAACACAACCTAAGCTGTAGTACTGAGTTAAAGAATTGTACGTTTAGAACTGCAATCTGGGATTAGACCTGTGTTAGGGCTGAGTTAAGAACTGCAGCTGTGAAATAATGGCACAATGTTGGCTCATGTCACACCAGTTAGCTGCCTGTCATAAAATAGACCTATAGGTCTAGGACATGCAGTGTCGGACTGGCCCACCGGAGGATCCTCCGGTAGGCCCCAAGCCACCCAGCCACTTAAAAAAAGCATACTTACCTGTCCTGCCGTGCTGCCGCTGTCCTCGGCTCCCACGCTCCACTGTCTTCCCTTCCGGCACGCACTATGACCTGAAGCAGCGTCAGGTCATAGTGCGCGCCGGCAGGGAAGACAGTGGAGCGCGGAACCTGGGCAGGTAAGTATGCTTTTTTTAAATGGCTGGGTGGGCTGATCTGAGGGGGAAGGGGGGGGGGACCCTGATCTGAGGTCTGATGGGGCACGAGACGCCGACCTGAGGTCTGATGGGGCCACGAGATGTCGACCTGAGGTCTGATGGGGGCACGAGACGCCGACCTGAGGTCTGATGGGGGCACGAGACGCCGACCTGAGGTCTGATGGGGGCATGAGACGCCAACCTGAGGTCTGATGGGGGCACAGGGCAAAATCCCTGTACTGTGACATCACTGTGTTTATTATCCCTGTACAGTGACATTGCTGTGTGTATTATCCCAGTGCAGGAAGAGGTAAGTGGTCTGTGTTTGTGTGTTTGTTTTCTATTTTTCAGGGTCGTGAATGCAGAGGACTACGTCGGACCAGCTTTTTTTTTTTTTTTTTTTTTAATAAAATGGTCAAACAGGGGTCTGGGGGAGTGTTTATTTCAATAAATTGTTTTATACTTGTGTGTGTGTGTATTTTTTTTTACAATACTACAGTTTTAGTAATTATGGCTATCTATAGATGGCCCTGATTACTAATACTGGGCTTAGTGCTTGCCGGTATGGCAGGCCAGCACTAACCCCAACATCTATGAAAAATGGCGTGGGGTCCCCCCCTTTTTTCCGTCGCCAGCCAGATACAACCAGCAGCAGCAGCCTGGCACTACCAGGGTGGGAAGGGACATGGTTATTGGCCCTTCCCAGCCTAATGGTACCAGCCTGCAGCCGCCCCAGAGCCAGACCCTCAACTTAGAAGGTCCGGTCCTGCGGGTACCCGGCTCTTCCCGGCACCCCTGGTGGCGGTGGGTGCCGAGGTAATAGATGTTGGGGTTAGTGCTGGCCTGCCATACCGGCAAGCACTAAGCCCAGTATTAGTAATCAGGGCCGTCTGTAGATAGCCGTAATTACTAAAACTGTAGTATTGTAAAAAAAAAAAATACACACACACACAAGTTTAAAACATTTTATTGAAATAAACACTCCCCCAGACCCCTGTTTGACCATTTTATTAAAAAAAAAAAAAAAGCTGGTCCAACATAGTCCACCGAATCCGACGTAGTCCTCTGCATTCACGACCCTGAAAAATAGAAAACAAACACACAAACAGAGACCACTTACCTCTTCCTGCACTGGGATAATACACACAGCGATGTCACTGTACAGGGATAACAAACACAGCGATGTCACTGTACAGGGATAATAAACACAACGATGTCACTGTACAGACATAATAAACACAGCGATGTCACTGTACAGGGATAATAAACACAGTGATGTCACAGTACAGGGATAATAAACACAGTGATGTCACTGTACAGGGATAATAGACACAGTGATGTCACCGTACAGGGATAATAAACACAGTGATGTCACCGTACAGGGATAATAAACACAGTGATGTCACAGTACAGAGATAATAAACACAGTGATGTCACAGTACAGGGATAATAAACACAGTGATGTCACAGTACTGGGATAATACACACAGTGATGTCACCGTACAGGGATAATAAACACAGTGATGTCACAGTACAGGGATAATAAACACAGTGATGTCACTGTACAGGCATAATAAACACAGTGATGTCACAGTACAGGGATAATAAACACAGTGATGTCACCGAACAGGGATAATAAACACAGTGATGTCACAGTACTGGGATAATACACACAGTGATGTCACTGTACAGGGATAATAAACACAGTGATGTCACAGTACAGAGATAATAAACACAGTGATGTCACTGTACAGGGATAATAAACACAGTGATGTCACTGTACAGGGATAACAAACACAGATATTTCTTTATGGTGGGCCCCAAGAATTATTTCCTCTGGTGGGCCCTAGGTACTCCAGTCCGACCCTGAGGACATGGGTACTCAAGTACTTTTGGTAAAGGTCCACATACCTGAGTTTGCTGTAGGATTAAGGTCTGAGTGGCAAAACAAAAAATATATAAGGAGGGACAACACCATTGGCGTGTAGCGCTGCATTATTATTATTTTTTTTACAATAATCCACACCTCCAAGCCCACCTAATCTTCTTTCTGCTGACCAAACAGTAAGAATGTCCTTTTAGTGCCCCCTAACAATAATGATGCCCCTTTAATGCCCCTTGGACAATAAGATATCCCTTTAGTGCTCCCCAGAGTATGATACTCCTAAGTGTACCCTCACAGCAGGGTGATCCCTTGGTGCCCCCACACATTATGATGCTCCTTAGTGTCCCTGACACATTGCGATGCCTCCTTAGTTACTCCCCACAGAGTATGAATGCCCTCTCTGTGCCCCTTTCATAGTAGTAATGCCCCATCTGTGCCCCTTCACAGTTGTAATGCCCTCTTTGTGCCCCATTCACAGTAATAATCCCCATTGTGCCCCCTTCATAGTAATAATCCCCGTTGTGCCTCCTTCACAGTAATAATGCTCTCTGTGCCCCCTCCGAAGTAGAAATCCCCATTTTTGCCCCCTTAGTAGTTGTACTGCCCTCTGTGCTAGTAATGTCCATTGTGCCCCCTTCACAGTAGTAATGCCCATTGTGCCCCTTCCAGAGTAAAAATGTCCATTGTGCCCCCTCCAGAGTAAAAATGCCCATTGTGCCCCCTCCATAGTAATGAAGACCTCTGTGCCTCCTCCATAGTAATGAAGACCTCTGTGCTCCCTCTGTATTAAAAAAAAAAGAAACACAGTAACTACTCACCTTATCCCGTTCTTGAAGCTCAGTCTTCTCTTCTCTGCAGGCACAGATCACTCTGCAGCACTGTGTAGGCGGAGGTTATGCAGATTTTCAGGCTGCAGTATCCACCCACACAGGCTGGCAGTGCGGTCTGTGCAGACTGAATGGTGGAGCAAGGAGAAGTGTGCCGCAGGCCTGAAGGAGGGGAGGAGCGCAGGGAGCTGAGCAGTGAGTGACAGGACCGCAGCTCCTTGTGCTCCAGCAATGAGCGCTTCCATCTGTATTAATGGAAGCGCTCATTGATTCTGGACTGTGGCACCCCCTGAGAGCCTGGGTGCATGCAGGGGTCCGGACAGCTGGCAACCTCAGTCCGGAGTACCCCTGATCTAGGAGTTGCAGCACCAGTGCTAATAGCAGTCCATAAAATACATGTGTTCAAGACTGCAGATCAGAGCCAATGTTGCCGTGCTTCGTGTGTGCGGTTTCCCTGATGCTGCCGTTCTCCCTGTGTCCTGTTACCCTGATGCTGCTGTGGCCCCTGTGTCCTGTTACCCTGATGCTGCTGTGCCCCGTTCCCCCGATGGTACGTGCCCCTGTGTCCCATTCACCCAATGCTGCCTTGTTCCCGGATGCCCCACCTCCCTGATATATGTAATAATTGTAAAAAGAAAACTAGCATTTTCCTATATTGGCTCATTTATAAGAGATTCAAAAATGAAAAATGATCTGATCTATAAAATGATCATGGTACTAATCCCCCGTGGTGAACCCTGTTAAAAAATAAAATAAAATAAACAATGGTGGAATTGCTTGCTTTTGTTTTCGGCTTACCTCCCAAAAAAAATGTAATAAAAAGTGATTAAAAAGGTATATGTATCCCAAAACACCAATAAAAACTACAACCCATCCCACAAAAAATAAGCCCTTACACATCTATGTTGACCAGAAAATAAAAAAGTTATGGGTCTTAGATGTTGATGCAAAAAAAAAAAAAAAAAGATTTTGAATAAATAGTGATTTTATGATATAAAAGTAATAAAACATGAAAAAAAATACAAATTTGGTATTGCCATAATTGTATCAACCCACAGAATAAAATTATCATATCAAATGTACAACATGGAAAACCCAATAAAAAAATTAAAAAAAAAAAACACTGACAAAATTGCAAATTTTGACCAATCAAAAAACCTCAAAATGAGCCATCACTCAGATCCGTATACATAAATACAAAAAAGTTGTAGGAGTCAGAATATGCAGATTAAAAGAAAAAAATATTTTCATGTTTTTTTTTTCAGTATAAAAAAAAGCAAGAAAAAATGCACATACAGTATGTGGTATTGCCAGTTTTGAATGACCTGGAGAATGAAAGTAAATGGTCAGCATATTGTACGCTATAAATAATTCTCACTACATCATATGCAATATTAAATGGTGGCATTGGAAAGTATAACTTGTACCGCAAAAAACATAGGGCTATGTGAATGGAAAAATAAAAAAGTTATGGGTCGGGAAAGGTAGGGGGCAGAAGGTCTGGGGTAGAAAGGGCTAATGTGTAGAAATTAGAAAATTGGTATTTTTTCTATAAATTTGTAATATAAAATATAAAAATAAAACATATCAACCCAAATTTTGCCCTAACAATCTAACAAAGTAAGAGATGTCACAAGAAAACAATGTCAGAATGGCTTGAGTGATGGCTAACCTCTGGCACTCCAGCTGTGGTGAAACTACAACTCACAGCATACTCCATTCATTTCTGTGGAGTTCTGAGAACAGCCAAGCAAGTGTATATCTTCGGAGTTGTAGTTTTACTTCAGCTGGAGTGCCGGAGGTTAGCCATCAAAGGGCTGGGATTAGGCTTGGTCACGAAGGGGTTAATGACCTACGTGACTCAGAACACAAAGACTACAATTAGGTTTATAAATAGGATTTGGATGTAGACCATCGAGCAACACATATGTGCCTGTATGTAAATGAGGCGTATAGGTAGACTTAGAAACCGGGTCTACATCAGTTGCCAGCACATATAAGCCTGATTTATGAATGCTCAAAGCCTGGTGGTAAATCAGCCGTATATTTAGACTGAGAACACAGGTCTAAAAAACTTCTAAAAAGGCCAACTGCCATAATAAATCACCCCTAAAATTTCACATGGACTTAAAGGGGTATTCCTGTTACCATAAATAGAACTTATGCTTTAGACTAATTCATCATCAATAATTGCCTAATATAATGTCAATTTCACATATTTACCGTCCAGTAATTATAAAAGCAGTGTTCTTCCTCTGCTACCCACTGTGCTTCCTCATAAGTTACCATGACATCGACCTGTAGTTCTGAGCCTTTGTCAGGTCAAGCATGCTCAGTGTGTAGAGTAGAGGGGTCGTGACCAGACTGGTATATCAAACAGCCAATCAGTAATCATCAACAAGTAGAAACTCACAGCAGGAAAGCTAGGCATTGTGGGGATTGTAGTTTTGTGAGGGAGGATCAGACACCATGATACTGTCAGTGTGTTTCATGCTCACATAGGAGCTAGATACATGGATTGCAAGGTAAATTGAAGCTCTGGTTATATGTATAGATATGGGTTCTAGTTGGGTCACAGCTTGCAGCCTTAATGCAGTTTTTCAAAAATTAAGTTACTTTACCGGAATACCCTTTTAAGTACTGTGGGAATTAGCTGCGGTAGAAGCAGGATTTGCGGTTTGGCAGACAGAGACAGGGACACAGGATTGAAGTCCAACATAAAAGTCCACTTTATTGAGGAATCAGCCACAGAAAATAAACAGCCTTTACACTAGAGACGATACTGAACACTCTGCCTGGGTTTATATGCACCTGCCTCAGGTGCAGCTGATTAGGCCTCAGCCTAGTCCACTACCAGAGGTGGACTGTGGATTGGGGAACCCGCCCAACTCTTCCCCAATCCAGGTAAACTCCAGGCCCTACTTTGGCTTTACTACAAAGCCAGATTAAACTTTCTTATACACACACTGGGCACTCCCTGGAGCTTATGACACATATGACAGGATTCTGGGGGAAAAATACCTGCCATCAATAACTTTACCAGTCACTGTCTCACAGTACGTATTCAGACCCTTTGCTATGACACTTGAAATTTAGGTCTGGGTGTTTCTACGCCTTGATTGGATTCTTACTTTGGTAAATTCAGTCAATTGGGCATGATTTGGAAAGACACCCCCTGTCTATATAAGGCAGGGATGGCAAACCTGTGACTGTCCAGCTGTTGCAAAACTACAACTCCCAGCGTGCCCGGACTGCCTACATCTATCAGCCTATAGCAGGGCATGGTGGGAGTTGTAGTTTTACAAAACAGGGAGTAATTCTGATTGCCTGATTGGAGTCGGGAAGGAATTTTTTTCCCTAAAGTGGGGAAAACTGGCTTCTACCTCACAGGGTTTTTTTGCCTTCCTCTGGATCAACTTATAGGAAAACAGGCCGAACTGGATGGACAGATGTCTTTTTTCGGCCTTGTAAACTATTTTACTATGTTACTATGTAAAAGCTGGAGAGCCACAGGTTGGACATCCCTGATATAAGGTCTCACAGCATATCAGAGCAAAAAACAGGCTATAAGGTGGAAAGAACTGCCTGTAGAGCTCAGAGATAAGATTGTGTGGAGGCACAGATCTGGAGAAGGGTACAAAGAAATTCCAGCTGCACGAAAGTTCCCAGTGTCACAATGGCGTCCATAATTCTTAAATAGAAGACGTTTGGAAGAACCCGGACTCTTAGTTAGAGCTGGCCGCCCCAACAAACTTAGTAATCAGAGAAGGATCTTGGTAAAAGAGGTGGCAAGAACCCAATGGTCATTCTTGCTGAGCACAAAAGATCCTGTGTGCTGACTGATGCTTATTTACATATGAAAAATATACCTCTGCAGCTGTTTAACATACAGACAAAAGAAAGGTATAGTTTTAATCAGCAAGATCAACCCTACCAGGGAATATGTTTGGAGTAATAGGGTTGAACTTTAACTTATCATTTCAATTATATTGTTTCTAATGGTGCCATGGTTTTGGTTTTGTGTATCTTGTGTGCAAAGAAAATACACTTCATTCCCCACCTTTGCCGTGTGATAATATGATAATGAGTACTTTGAAGTCAAGGAGGCTGGCTCTTGCATCCTGCAATCCTGCGTCATGCCCCTTGATTGACGTTTTAGAGCAGTGGCAATGTCATCCCCTTGCCTCTCCATATGGCACACATTTTGCGCAGATGCACTCTGTCTCCTCCAGGTCACCTGTGCAGTGAATCTGGTTGTACAGGTCCTGGCTTTAGTGCTTCTTTGTGCTTGTACCAGACAACCAGACAAGAGGGACAGTGTGCTGGATGCATGCAAAACTTCAAGGTGTGCACTGTCCCCCTTGTCTAGTGCATGCACAGAGAAGCATTGAAGCCAGGAGCTGTACACCCAGTTTCATTGCGTAGGCACCCTGGAGGAGACAGAGTGCTTCTGCACGAGGTATGTGAGTCATATGGAGAGGCAAGGGCAGACACATAGCTATAGGGGAAGCAGCTGCTTTGGAGCATGAACTCAGAAGAGGCCCACCCAGAAGGAGGACTAAAAGAATTTATTGTCCTGCCTCTTTAACATTATTAAAGAGGACCTTTCATGACTTTAAAAAAATGAATCTGCACTATCTACCTGATAGTGCGTCCCCCACTGATGCCAGCAGCGTTGTTTTCTTAGCAAATTGTCCCCCGGTGGCTTCACACGGGCCCCCCGTTCTTCGGTCCGGCTTTATGCTAATTAGAAGGCATCGGAACAGGGAGGAGGAGACTCCCTGTTCCTCAATGGGCGTTGCTTCTGCCCTGCTGTGAGCGCTGTCCAATCAGAGGCGCAGAGGAAGGAGTTCAACCCTGCTGTGAGCGGTCCGCTCTGATTGGACAGCGCTCACAGCAGGGCAGAAGCAACGCCCATTGAGGAACAGGGAGTCTCCTCCTCCCTGTTCCGATGCCTTCTAATTAGCATAAAGCCGGACCGAAGAACGGGGGGCCCGTGTGAAGCCACCGGGGGACAATTTGCTAAGAAAACAACGCTGCTGGCATCAGTGGGGGACGCACTATCAGGTAGATAGTGCAGATTCATTTTTTTAAAGTCATGAAAGGTCCTCTTTAAGCCTCATTCACACAGGATTGAAGCCTCCACAGATATACGGTATAAGGGAAAGATTTGCACCTGTTCTGTGTTTAGAGCCACACCTGGTTTTGGCTCAGAATCACTGATGGAAATCACTGACCAAAACACTGACGTGTGAATGAGGCAATACACAATAACATTATATACAGTGACATGACATTTCAATCAACAGGTAGGAGGCAGGAATTGGGCACGGTGACCCTGTCTTGTTGGATGCAGGAGCAAGCCTTTCCTGATTTGAAAGTGCTCATTAGCATGCAATGAGAGCAGGGAATAGAGTTGATTTCCTCTGCAAACATGAAACAGAAAACCAGAAAAATTGCGCCATTGGGACAACATGCTTGAAATGATAAGGTAAGGTACGCATAGTTAAATATGGAATATCTTGATGATAGGTTATCTTTAAATGTATAAAATACTAGTTTTACTGAATCTTTACCAACTAAATTATGTATCATTCTGCGCCTCCTGCTCTATACGATGCTTCTTGCAGATTATACCGCATTTTGTGGTGACATGTTCTATTTAAGTTGGTTGAAAATAGTGATAATAGCTATATAGAAACATGAATAGTCCTTAAAGGGGTTTTCTCACAATTGACATTTATTACCTATCCAAATTCTGGGACCCTCGGTGATCACTACAACTGGGAATTCAAGTACTCCCTCCTGTGGATAGGTGATAAATGTCCCCACAGGTCTCCTAAACACGGAGCACTGTTAGATAGCTATACACACCAGAATAAAACTTTTCTATCCCCTTCCTCTTGGCTCTCTCAATCAAAGCAGGAAATGAGGGGCTGTGTGCTAGAAGGGGTGGAGCTTTGGCACTACAATAGCGACGGTGCCGTCCTTGTTGCACCAAACATCTCATTTCAATTTTAGGAAATATGTGATGTTGCAGGAATGGAGCCTCAGACCAGAAGGCGATAGAAATGCTGTATCCTGGTGAGCAAAAGCTATGTCACAGTGCGTTTGTTTAATAGGGAGGTCTGCGGTGACAATTAAAAAATTGACTGAGCCACTACAAATCATTTGCTATTACGTGAGTTAATCTATTTCTTGTTTTTGCTGTTTTAGGATTAGCCAAGATTTGGCCCTCATTGCTCGAGAAATTAATGATGTTGCAGGGGAAATAGATTCAGTGACTTCATCAGGCACTGCACCTAGCACTACAGTAAGCACGGCAGCAACCACACCTGGTTCAGCTATAGATACCAGAGAAGAGGTAGGAAATCTTCATGAAATTGCACAGGTTCTTTCTTCTTCCTTGTCATATGGTTTTTTGAATAAGCTGTTCTTTTTATCAATTTCTTTTTATTTAAATTTTTAATTTTAAAGTTGTACATGACCGTATGCAGTCCATGAAACACCGCCTGTTTGTCAGTCCCATCTCCCGGAGAGTCGACAGCCCCTTTTAACACAAACTCACTGCATCATAATGATTTACAATGCATTACATCTTGCACGTCATCATGTGAGTACAGTACAGTAGTCCCATGGTCAGATAGGAACTCACAGCATGATAAATCACTATGGTGCATTGAGTTCATGGTCCATGTTTCCCATACCACCCTAAACCACTGTGATGCTAGATAGTTTAAGACATAGATTAAGAATATGCATCTTTTTCTTCTCACTTTCCATCCACTGCAGTAAACCTAGAAAGGGTCTGTACATTGTATGCCGACCCTTGGATTTACTCTACAGGTTTGTGGTTTGAATGCTTCTAATCTGCCCATGGATTTAGAATAATTTTATTATTTTTGTGTGAACAGCAATTTTCATAGTAACATAGTTTATAAGGCCGAAAAAAAGACATCTGTCCATCCAGTTCGACCTGTTTTCCTACAAGTTGATCCAGAGGAAGGCAAAAAACCCCTGTGCGGTAGAAGCCAATTTTCCTCACTTTAGGGGAAAAAATTCCTTCCCGACTCCAATCAGGCAATCAGAATTACTCCCTGGATCAACAACAACCCATATCTAGTAACTATAACCTGTAATATTATTACCCTCCAGAAATACATCCAGGCCCCTCTTGAACTCTTTTACTGAACTTACCATCACCACCTCCTCGGGCAGAGAGTTCCATAGTCTCACTGCTCTTACCGTAAAGAATCCTCTTCTATTTTTGTGAACAAACCTTCTTTCCTCCAGGCGCAGAGGATGTCCCCTCGTCATGGTCACTGTCCTTGGGATAAAGAGATCATGGGAGAGATCTCTGTACTGACCCCTGATATATTTATACATAGTTATTAGATCTCCCCTCAGTCGTCTTTTTTCTAAAGTGAATAACCCTAATTTTGATAATCTTTCTGTGTACTGTAGTCCACCCATTCCAGCTATGACTTTAGTTGCCCTCCTCTGAACCCTCTCCAGCTCTGCTATGTCTGCCTTGTTCACAGGAGCCCAGAACTGTACACAGTACTCCATGTGTGGTCTGACTAGTGATTTGTAAAGTGGCAGGACTATGTTCTCATCACGGGCATCTATGCCCCTTTTGATGCAACCCATTATCTTATTGGCCTTGGCAGCAGCTGTCTGACACTGGTTTCTGCAGCTTAGTTTGCTGTTCACTAAAATTCCTAGGTCCTTTTCCATGTCAGAGTTACCCAATGTTTTACCATTTAGTATGTACTGGTGACTTGCATTATTCCTTCCCATATGCATAACCTTACATTTGTCAGTGTTAAACCTCATCTGCCACTTCTCTGCCCAAGCCTCCAGTCTATCCAGATCCATCTGTAGCAGTGTACTGTCCTCTTCTGTGTTAATTACTTTACACAGTTTAGTGTCATCTGCAAAAATTGATATTTTACTGTGCAAGCCTTCTACAAGATCATTAATAAATATATTGAAGAGAATAGGGCCCAATACTGACCCCTGTGGTACCCCACTAGTTACAGTGACCCAATCTGAGTATGTACCATTAATAACCACCCTCTGTTTTCTATCAGAGCCATTTACTTACCCACATACAGACATTTTCTCCAAGGCCAAGCATTCTCATTTTATATACTAACCTTTTATGTGGTACAGTGTCAAATGCTTTGGAGAAGTCCAGATATACGACATCCATTGATTCCCCGCGGTCAAGTCTAGAACTTACCTCCTCATAGAAACTGATTAAATTGGTTTGACACGACCTATCCCTCATGAAGCCATGCTGATATGGAGTTATTTGCTTATTTTCATTGAGGTACTCCAAGATAGCATCTCTTAGAAAACCTTCAAACAGTTTACCCACTACAGATGTTAAACTTACCGGCCTATAGTTCCCGGGCTCTGTTTTTGGACCCTTTTTGAATATTGGCACCACATTTGCTATGCGCCAATCATGTGGAACACTCCCTGTCAGTATAGAGTCCTTAAATATCAAGTATAAGGGTCTGGCAATGACATTACTTAATTCTCTTAGGATACGTGGGTGTATGCCATCCGGTCCTGGCGATTTGTCTATTTTAATCTTTTTAAGACGCCCCAGTGCTTCTTCCTGGGTCAGACAGGACACTTTTAAAGGGGAATTCACTTTTATATTCTGCATTTCATCTGACAGTTTATTTTCCTCAGTGAATACAGTGGAGAAAAAAATATTTAAGAGTTTTGCTTTCTCCTCATCGCTCTCTGCTACTCCCCCCTCATTACTCTGTAAGGGGCCGACACCTTCAGATTTATACTTTTTAGTATTTATATAATTGAAGAACATTTTAGGGTTAGTTTTACTCTCTTTAGCAATTAGTCTTTCAGTCTCTAGTTTAGCTGCTTTTATTTGTCTTTTACAAATTCAATTTTTTTCCTTATAGTTTTTCAATGCTTCCTCGCTCCCCTCCTGTTTTAATGATTTAAATGCTTTCGTTTTGTCATTTATTGCTTTTTTTACAGTTCTATTTATCCACATAGTTTTTTTTTGTTTCTTATCATTTTATTCCTATACGGTATGTACCTCTCACAATTAGATATTAGGATGCTTTTAAAAATATCCCATTTTGTGGCTGTATTTTTATTTTCGAGGAATTTGTCCCAGTTAGTTAGACCTATGGCCTCTCTTAGTTGGCTAAATTTTGCATTTTTGAAGTGTGGTATTTTTGTTCCTCCCTGAAGAAATACTTTTTTTAATGACAATTTAAAGGTTATTATTTTATGGTCACTGTTACCCAGGTGTCCCCCAACCTGCACATCTGTTGTTCTGTCAGGTCTATTAGTTAATACTAAGTCCAGTATGGCCGTCCCTCTGGTCGGGTCCTGAACCAGTTGGGAAAGGTAATTGTCTTTGGTTATTGCCAAGAACCTGTTTCCTTTATGAGATATACAGGTTTCAGTTTCCCAGTCTATATCTGGGTAGTTGAAGTCCCCCATAATAACAACCTCATTCTGATTTGCCGCTTCGTCTATTTCATTTAGAAGTCGATTTTCTGTGGCCTCTGATATATTAGGTGGTTTATAATAAACTCCTATTAGTATTTTATTATTGTTTTTGGCTCCATTCATTTCTACCCACAGTGACTCCACATCTTCATGTCCCTCACTTATATCTTCCCGGATTGTGGGCTTTAGACAGGACTTTACATAAAGGCAGACCCCTCCCCCTCGCCGGTTTTGACGATCCTTTCTAAAAAGATTGTAACCCTGTACATTAACTGCCCAGTCATAGCTATCATCCAGCCATGTCTCAGTTATTCCCACTATGTCATAGTCCTCCTCACACATCACTAATTCCAGTTCGCCAATTTTATTAGTTAGGCTTCTGGCATTAGTGTACATACTGTACAATTAAGAGGTCTATGTATATTTTTTACCCCGTTTGTCAATTTACTATTACTTATGAAATGAATATCCGGGGTTCTTGGGTTACTTTGGCTGTTGTTTTGCACAGTCTTCTCCCTACATTCCTTACTAACCCAGCCCCCACTAACCCCCCACTTTTCCTTCCTATGACCCACTCTCTATCTACACTATCTACCCCCTTATTAGTATGGGCACCCACCCTCCCCCCAGATCCTAGTTTAAAAGCTCCTCCAGCCGTCTAACCATTTTTTCCCCCAGGGCAGTTGCACCCTCCCCATTAAGGTGCAGCCCATCCCTACTGTAGAGTCTGTAGCCGACAGAGAAGTCGGCCAAGTTCTCCATGAACCCAAACCCTTCCTTCCTGTACCAGCCTCTGAGCCACTTATTTAACTCCCTAATCTCCTGTTGTCTCTCTAGTGACGCTCGTGGCACTGGTAGTATTTCTGAAAACACTACCTTGGAGGTCCTGGACTTTAGCTTCTCACCTAGTTCCCTAAAATCATTTTTAAGGACCTTCCATCTCCCCCTGACTTTGTCATTGGTGCCAACGTGTACGATGACCGCCGGGTCTTCCCCAGCCCCACCCAGCAATCTGTCAATCCGGTCCGCAATATGCCGAACCCGAGCACCCGGGAGACAACACAATGTTCGGCATTCACGGTCTCGGCGACAGATGACCCTGTTTGTCCTCCTAATAATAGAGTCCTCTACCACCAGCATCTGTCTGGCCTTTGCTGCTCTCCTTTTCCCATCCTTCCTGCAGCGGTCATCCTCCTAGTTATAGGAGAAACGGCCTGCTGCAGTGTCGCTGGTCCTGGGCTTTCATCCCTAATATCAGCCAAACAGGCATATTTACTAGGGCGTTCCAGCCCAGGACTAGCCTCCCTGGCACTTTTCCCTCTACCCCTCCTTACTACATTAACCCAACTGCTGACCTGATAGTCCTGCTCTTGCCCATCTCCTCCCTCCTCCTCTTCAATGACCCCAGCCAGTGCCTGCACTGTGAGGTCTAAGCCTCTCTCCAGGTGTTCAATGCCCCTAAGTATGCCAAGCTGCTTATTTAGATCCAAGATCTGGGCTTCCAAATATGCAACGTGATTGCATCTAGTGCAAATGTATTCACCCTCGAATGGCTCTTCAAGGCATGCGTACATTGCACAGGACACACACTTAGTAGCAATGTCCATGGACCACCTGCTAGATGGGGATATACAGTACAGAAAAACAGTAAATATGTGATAAGATGCGGTTTTGCTGTAGTTAAAGGACCAGCTCAGATAAAGTTACCAACAAACAAGGAAAATCCCTCCAACCTTACTTTTTCCTCCTTGTCTTAAACTCCGGTTCTTTAAACTCCACTTATACACAGCCCACTTACACAGCAAGCCCAAATTCATTTTCTGCTAACAAAAAAAAAAAAAAAAAAAAACATTTTTAAGAGTATCAAATTAAGCTTTTTTAATTTTGTCAAATAATGTACAGTGGTTCCTCAACATACAAAGGTTTTTCCAGGGCAGTTGTAACCTGAAATTAGATTCAACATAAAATGCCTTAACATGGACATTGCACTAGTAAATCACCTAGTAGTTTATTTATTTTACTTGCTTTCACCCTATAACCATATAAGATGCACTTGCCCATAAGATGCAGCTAGATTTTAAAGGAGGAAAATAAGAATAAAATATTTTTAATTAGACCTCAGATCACACCCCCAGTAAGATCCCTGGGGTTAATTAGACGTCAGCTCAGAGCCCTAATCAGACTCCATTCAGACCTCAAATCAGACACCAATGTTAATAAGACCCCCATTTAGACCTTATATCAGACCTCAGTTCTGACACCCAATGTTTATAAGACCCCTAATCAGACTTCAAATCAGGCCCCCATGTTAATAAGACCACCAATCAGAGTCTCATGTTAATAAGACCTCGGATCATAGAAAAAATAAATCAACTCACCTCTCCTGTTTAGCTGCCACTCCTGTGATTCAGCACCCGTCCTGCCGCACTGTTCTGTGAACTAGCATCGCATAGTGTGAGGTCACAGAGTGCACTGATATCTTCATACTGTACGCAGGTCACAGCACAGTGTGCGGAGCATGCAGGAGAAGACCAGAGCGAGCACAGAGAGAGTTGCATTCACCACTCCCTGGTGCAGGTTCTCCTGCACTGAATAATGGAAGCCCTATGAGACGCATTGACTCCTTCCCCCCCTCCCCCAATAGGGGGGGAATGCATCTTATAGGGAGAAAAATATAATATATAGCGCTGCCATATTTCACAGCGCTTTAAATAGAGTCTGTCACCTAATTTTCACCAATGTAACTAAGAGCACTGCCCCATAGAAGATTTCCTACACATCCCAGACATACCTGTGTGCACTTTGTGTCTGTATTACATGTCCAGGAAAAGCACTTTTATTCTGCTGAAAAACGGCTCCCAATTGCCCAGCTGAAAGTGAAAGTAAAAACCGCTTTTACTCCTGAATCGATTTCTAACAGCTACGTCTTCTGATATAGTGGATAAAAAGGTTGCAATGCCAGCTTTCAAACAAGGTCAGGTTCATATTTCTAGTGGCTACCAATCCTAAGATGTGGGCAGCTAAAGCAAACCAGACTGAAGAGGAGAGGGCTGCTTTAGCTGCCCATATCTTAGGATTGGTAGCCACAGAAATATGAGCTGGGCACTTGGGAGCTGTTTTCCAGCAGAATAAAAGTGCTTTTCCTAGACATGTAATACAGACACACAGTACACACAGGCTCTTACTGTAGTTATATTGGTGAAAAACAGGTGACAGACTCCCTTTAAAGACATTGCTATCACGCTGTCCCCAGTGGAGCTCACAATCTAAGTTCCCTACCAGTATGTCTTTGGAGTGTGGGTGGAAACCCACACAAACAGTAGTATTATGTAAATATAGTACTACAGTGCCTTGCGAAAGTATTCGGCCCTCTAGAACTTTTCAACCTTTTGCCACATTTCAGGCTTCAAACAAAAAGATATAACATTTTACATTTTTGGTGAAGAATCAACAACAAGTGGGACACAATTGTGAAGTGGAACGAAATTTATTGGATCATTTAAACTTTTTTTGCAATAATAAAACTGAAAAGTGGGTCGTGCAAAATTATTCGCCCCCCTTGCATTAATACTTTGTTGCGACACCTTTTGCTGCGATTACAGCTGCAAGTTGCTTGGGGTATGTCTCTATCAGTTTTGCACATCTAGAGACTGAAATTCTTGCCCATTCTTCCTTGCAAAACAGCCCAAGCTCTTTGAGGTTTGATGGAGAGCGTTTGTGAACAGTAGTTTTCAGCTCTTTCCACATATTCTCAATTGGATTCAGGTCTGGACTTTGACTTGGCCATTCTAAGACCTGGATACGTTTATTTTTGAACCATTCCATTGTAGATTTTGCTTTATGTTTGGGATCATTGTCTTGTTGGAAGATAAATCTCCGTCTTAGTCTCAGGTCTTTTGCAGACTCCAACAGGTTTTCATCCAGGATGGTCCTGTATTTGGTTCCATCCATCTTCCCATCAATTTTAACCATCTTCCCTGTCCCTGCTGATGAAAAGCAGGCCCAAACCATGATGCTGCCACCACCATGTTTGACAGCGGGGATGGTGTGTTCAGGGTGATGAGCTGTGTTGCTTTTACGCCAAACATATCGTTTTTGCATTGTTTCCAAAAAGTTCGATTTTGGTTTCATCTGACCAGAGCACCTTCTTCCACATGTTTGGTGTGTCTCCCAGGTGGCTTGTGGCAAACTGTAAACGAGACTTTTTATGAATATCTTTGAGAAATGGCTTTCTTCTTGCCACTCTTCCATAAAGGCCAGATTTGTGAAGTGTTCGACTGATTGTTGTCCTATGGACAGAGTCTCCCACCTCAGCTTTAGATCTCTGCAGTTCATCCAGAGTGATCATGGGCCTCTTGGCTGCATCTCTGATCAGTCTTCTCCTTGTTTGAGAATAAAGTTTAGAGGGACGGCCGGATCTTTAACCCTTTCGCGCCCGGAGGTTTTTTCGGTTATGCATTTTCATTTTGCGCTCCCTGCCTTCAAACAGCCATAACTCTTTTATTTTTCTGTTCACATAGCTGTATGAGGGCTTATTTTTTGCGGGACAAGTTGTACTTTCCAACACCACCATTTAATATTGCATATGGTGTAGTGGGAAGCGGGAAAAAAATTCCAAACCGCGTGAAATTGCAAAGAAAACGCTATTCCGCTACAGTTCTACGGGTTTCTTATTTACAGCGTTCGATGTGCATTAAAACTGATCCGCTACTTTCATTCTACTGGTCAGTACGAATCCGGCAATACCTAATATGTATAGTTTTTCCTGCGTTTTCATAGTGATAAAATAATTAGAAAGTTGCCCTTTTTTTTTTTTTTTCCTTGTCAAATCTTGACCCCTATAACTTTTTGGTATTTATGTGTACAGAGCTGTATGGGGGCTCATTTCTTGCGGGACGATCTGAAGTTTTTATTGATACCATTCTGGGGTGTGTATGACCTTTTAATCACTTTTTATTAAATTTTTTTTAGAAAAAAAAAGTGACAAAAAACGGCAAATCGCCATTTGGACGCTTTTTTCCGCCGCACAATTCGCCGTATTGGAATTTTTTTTTTATATTTTAAAAGTACGGGCGTTTTCGGTCACGGTGATACCCATGATGTCTATATTTATTGTTATTTAGGTATTTATTTTTTAATTATATGGAAAGGGGGGTGATTTGAACTTTTATATCTTTTTTATTTTTTATATATTTTTTAACATTTTTTTTAAAAATTTTTCTACTATTTGAAAGGTCAAATATGGGCTGATATATTTTTTTTTTCTTTATGAGCAATTATGGATTTTATAGACTCAGAAATCCAAGAATTGCTCATTTCTTATCCTGGCCTGCCATCTAGTGGCCAGAATAAAAATTGCACTTTGAAAACTGTAATCCTCACCAGCGAGGATTACAGTTTTCATATGGTGTACAGACACCCCGATTGGCCACACGGGGTGTCTGTACACCATCCGGAAGCGAATGCTTCCGGGTTGAGACGCAACTAGATGCCATGATCACGTGTGATCACGGCATCTAGGCTCCCAGGAAGACGCCGCCGATGGCGGTAAGTAGCGGCAAGTCTCTGCTGTTAGAAACAGCAGAGACTTGCCGGCCATGACGCCCGCCGCACCCGCGAGCGGGCGTCATGTGCCCGCATCACCCCAGCGCCGTACATGTACGGCGCTGGGTGCGAAGGGGTTAAACAGAACCCTGAGACTATCACAGAGCAGGTGCCTTTATACGGAGACTTGATTACACACAGGTGGATTCTATTTATCTTCATCAGTCATTTAGGACAACATTGGGTCATTCAGAGATCCTCAATGAACTTCTGGAGTGAGTTTTCTGAACTGAAAGTAAATGGGCCAAATAATTTTGCACGCCCAACTTTTGAGTTTTATTATTACAAAAAAAGTTTAAATGATCCAATAAATTTCGTTCCACTTCACAAGTGTGACCCACTTGTTATTGATTATTAATTACCAAAAATTTTAAATGTTATATCTTTTTGTTTGAAACCTGAAATGTGGCAAAAAGGTTGAAAAGTTCCAGGGGGCCGAATACTTTCCCAAGTCACTGTGTATAATTCCCAAAACTTGCATGCAAACCTTGGTTGATGCATTCTTGTTGTTTTTGTGTGTTCTTGCCAGTAAGAAATGCCCCAATAATGTGCCAGAAGTGCCCCCAAAATTTCACCCCAATAATGTGCCAGCAAGAAGTGCTCCCCACCAATAGATGCCCCCCAAATTATGTGCCAGTAAGAAAGCCCCAATAATGCACCAGAAGTTCCCCCCATTGATTGCCCCCCAAAATCATGTGCCAGTAAAGTGTCCCACCCCCATAGATTCCCCCCAAATTATGTGCCAGTAAGAAATACCCCCAGTGCCCCCATGTGCCAGTAAAAATGCCCCAGTGCCCCCATGTGCCAGTAAAAATGCCCCAGTGCCCCCATGTGCCAGTAACAAATGCCCCTAGTGCCCCCATGTGCCAGTACAAATGCCCCCATGTGCCAGTAAGAAATGCCCCCAGTGCCAGTAAGAAATGCCCCCAGAGCCAGTAAAAATGCCCCCAGGGCCAGTAAAAATGCCCCCAGGGCCCCCATGTACCAGTAATAAATGCCCCCAGTGCCCCTTGTGCCAGTAAGAAATGCAACTGCGACCGCTGTGACCCCTATAGCTAACCCACTGATTGGATAACATTCTTATACTTTGACTGGAAAACAGCCCCTTTCAGTGGCTGCATAGTACTATTATTTAAGTATCTAAATATCATCACCATACTCAGACTAGATTACACCTCATTCTGTCACCACATAACAATTAGAGGAATTTCTGGCTGACAATAAAAAGGCATTGTGGCATATATTTTGCCATGTATATGACCATTTAATGACTCATGTCCTTACACTGACAAAAAATTATTATTGTAGAAAGAAATGTGAAAACATGTATCAAACTTTCACACAGTTTCTTCAGAATAAACTGCTCTTTGCTTGTAGATGATTATTGACTGCATTTTTTACAAGTAATGTAGGAAGTTACTACCTATAAAGGTAAAGCAGTGTCAGCCAGTACATCAGATAACCTCTCTTGTACTCTCCACACATGTAGGAATGCTCCTTATCAGACACCACAACCTCCAATACTCATCTCTGAATGTTAGCAAAAGCTGCTGACAATAAAAGCAACTTCCACGAGAGGTGGGCAGAGAGCACTGCACCATTACAGGCTACCCTCTCTAATACCCGTACGCCCCCATGACATTCTGCTGCATGCCTGAACACACTGGGGGAGATTTATCAAACTGGTGTAAAGTAGAACTGGCTTAGTTGCCTATAGCAACCGTTCAGATTCCACCTTTCATTTTCAAAAGGAGCTGTGGAAAAGGTGGAATCTGATTGTTGCTATGGGCAACTAAGCCAGTTCTACTTTACACCAGTTTGCTAAATCTCCCCCACTGTGTTTAAAATATTATTTCTTAATATTTGATCTGTGTTTGTACAGTCTATTACTTAGGAACTGGATGGCCACAAAGGCAGTCCAATAGGTACATGACAAAAATGGAACTGCAATCTAGATGATTATTGATTGTGAATGATTCATCGGTTTGTTGCAAAATAAAGTGGTTTCCACAATGTTCTTGAAACCTTTACATTTAGACTGTTTGCATCTAAAGGTCCCATTTGGCATTTGGGTAGGGGGAAGTTTGAGTTTGCTGGGAGAAACAAAATTCTTCAAGGTTTTCACCTGTCTAGAAGTTAAACCAAGCCTAGCCGTAACAATTGTGCCTCCACACAATCATATCTTGGGGCTTTACAGGGAATTAGGCTAGTTTCACACCTGTAAAGGGGACAGGCCACAGATCCAGCCGCAGCACGGCAAACCCTGCCGAGAGGCGGCCGGAACAAAAGTACAACAAGTACGCACGGATCCAGCCTGCCGGAGTCCCCTGACGCAGGTGTGAAAGTACCCTTATTTCCTCCTCATGGCTTGATTTTTGTTCTGATATGCATTGTCCGCTGTGACACCTTGTATAGACATGGTGGGTCTTTCCAAATCATGTCCAGTTGACTGAATTTACCAGAAGTGGTCTCAAACGTGTAAAAACACCTCTAGAGAAATAGGAGGCCCCAGAGCTAAATTTTAAATGTTATAGCAAAGGGTATGAATACTTATATCTATTTGCTTTTATTTTTCCGTTCAGAGGGCTTGTTTTTTGCAAGACAACTTGCAGTTACAGATGTCACTATTTAATTTTGCATACAATGTAGTGTGAAGCTGGTAAAAAATGTCAAGTGGGTTGAAATTGGAAAAAAAAAACAACTAAATTGCGCCATTGTTCACCGTACAGGATAATTATACTTGTCAATTTGGGAAGTGGCAATGCCTATGATGGTTATTTTCTTATTGTTTATTTATTATAATTTATATTATGGGGAAAGGGGTGATTTTATTTATTTTCTTATATATTTTTTTTTTAATCCGGCCCCAAGAGTGCTTGAATATGCGATCTTCAGATCACTTCTGCATTACATTGCAATGAGTTATCATTGCAATGAATGCCAAATTTGCTATGTTTTTATGGAGACCTGCCACCTATGGAGACCCAGACTATTCCAGACAACTTATGGCTTCAACAAATTTCAGTATGGGGAAGCTGCCTGGGCCCTGGGAGTGCAGTGCTCCTGGGGAAGCCACCTCAGATTCCATAGTCACAATTGACCATAGCATCTGAGGGGTTAAATGTCTGAGATTATCGTAATCAACAATTGCATGCATTAGCCCTGTATATCTGCTGTTTATAACAGCAGAAACCCAGTGTCTATGGTGCCTGTTTCACTCCGGGCAGGCACCATCTTTAAAGAGACAACATCCACAAGGTGTTTATAAATTTGAAAACATTTCTAAAATTTTGTTTTCATTGATTTATTAACAGGGATTGAGTGCAGATTGATGTGGACAGCTTGATTTTTTTTTTTAACAGAAGGCCACAACATAACAAAATGTGAAATATCGGTCTTGTTTTAAAGCAAGTCCAGGGTGGTATCTCCAGTTGCCACACTGCCTGAGGTCCAGACATAGGATGTGTGAGATAAGTCTTTGGCAGTGAAAGGATTAATATAAGGGTACAATCTATTCATTTAACCAGTGAAATCTGACAATCACTTACCATTGGTTTTAAGAATCTGTTATCTTTTTTTTTTTTTAGCTGGTAGATCGTGTTTTTGATGAAAGCATAAACTTTCAAAAGATTCTCCCTTCAAAGCTGTCTAAATCAGAGACAGCGTTTCGGGCAAATGATTCAAAGCCTCAACCCAAGGAGACCCCAGAACCACAAGTTATCACTAGAAGGAAAACTTGGAGCAGAGATGACGTAAGTTTAAATCTTTAAGTATGTAAGACTAGATACAACTGCAGGACTTTGCCTTTCAAAACATCTTACAGTTTCCATATATAATTATTCTTTATAAAAGTCGAGTAACCTTTTCAATACATCTTGAACTGGCCGTGAGTTATGTTTAAATTGTCTAGCATTGCAGCTACATTTTTACAGGCTCAATAAATAATTCCAGTAGTCTGCATCAGTTTCTGTGCTTAGTTTGCTCTGATGATTTGCATTCTGGTAAATGCATTGTACAATAATTTGATTTAGGTAAAGCCATTAGAGGAACTAACACAATATGGCTGCATCTATCAAAAAGTATAACAGTACACAAGTTTGATCTGCACAATTGAAATCTGCATTTTTAATTTTATTCTTTTTTTTTTTTTTTTAGGTAATGGGAGATAGTTTACTGCTTTCTTCAGTATTTCAATTTTCCCGGAAAATTAGACAAACGATTGACAAAACAGCGAATAAAATAAGGTATAGTGTACTAATTTTATTTTTCTCAATGTGTCTTATATGAACTAAATTCAAATGGTTGTCCTTACCAAAAATAAACATATTAGTTACCATCTTGTTCTTTTAATACTTGTTCAGTTTTTTGTTGTCATTATCAGTATAGTTCCTACAAGGATTAACGCCTAGCTTTTCCAGTGTCCTAAAGAGGAAAGCTTTGAGGAAAGCTCTGTAGAGAATGGGGATATACAGTGCCTTGCGAAAGTATTCGGACCCCTGGAACATTTCAACCTTTTGCCACATTTCAGGCTTCAAACAAAAAGATATAACATTTTAAATTTTTGGTGAAGAATCAACAACAAGTGGGTCACAATTGTGAAGTGGAACGAAATTTATTGGATCATTTCAACTTTTTTTGTAATAATAAAACTGAAAAGTTGGGCGTGCAAAATTATTCGGCCCATTTACTTTCAGTTCAGAAAACTCACTCCAGAAGTTCATTGAGGATCTCTGAATGATCCAATGTCGTCCTAAATGACTGATGAAGATAAATAGAATCCACCTGTGTGTAATCAAGTCTCCGTATAAATGCACCTGCTCTGTGATAGTCTCAGGGTTCTGTTTAAAGAAAAGAGAGCATCATGAAGACCAAGGAACACACCAGGCAGGTCCGTGATACTGTTGTGGAGAAGTTTAAAGCCGGATTTGGATACCAAAAGATTTCCCAAGCTTTAAACATCCCAAGGACAACTGTGCAAGCGATCATATTGTAATGGAAGGAGTATCAGACCACTGCAAATCTACCAAGACCCGGCCGTCCCTCTAAACTTTCATCTCAAACATGGAGAAGACTGATCAGAGATGCAGCCAAGAGGCCCCTGATCACTCTGGATGAACTGCAGAAATCTACAGCTGAGGTGGGAGAGTCTGTCCATATGACAACAATCAGTCGAACACTTCACAAATCTGGCCTTTGGAAGAGTGGCAAGAAGAAAGCCATTTCTCAAAGATATCCATAAAAAGTCTCATTTACAGTTTGCCACAAGCCATCTGGAAGACACACCAAACATGTGGAAGAAGGTGCTCTGGTCAGATGAAACCAAAATCTAACTTTTTGGAAACAATGCAAAAATGATATGTTTGGCGTAAAAGCAACACAGCTCATCACCCTGAACACACCATCCCCACTGTCAAACGTGGTGGCAGCATCATGGTTTGGGCCTGCTTTTCATCAGCAGGGACAGGGAAGATGGTTAAAATTGATGGGAAGATGGATGGAGCCAAATACAGGACCATTCTGGATGAAAACCTGTTGGAGTCTGCAAAAGACCTGAGACTAGGACGGAGATTTATCTTCCAACAAGACAATGATCCCAAACATAAAGCAAAATCTACAATGGAATGGTTAAAAATATACATTTTCAGGTCTTAGAATGGCCAAGTCAAAGTCCAGACCTGAATCCAATTGAGAATATGTGTAAAGAGCTGAAAACTACTGTTCACAAACGCTCTCCATCCAACCTCAAAGAGCTCGAGCTGTTTTGCAAGGAAGAATGGACAAGAATTTCAGTCTCTAGATGTGCAAAACTGATAGAGACATACCCCAAGCGACTTGCAGCTGTAATCGCAGCAAAAGGTAGCGCAACAAAGTATTAATGCAAGGGGGCTGAATAATTTTGCACGCCCCACTTTTCAGTTTTATTATTACAAAAAAAGTTTAAATCATCCAATAAATTTCGTTCCACTTCACAATTGTGACCCACTTGTTGATTCTTCACCAAAAATTTAAAATGTTATCTTTTTGTTTGAAGACTGAAATGTGGCAAAAGTTTGAAAAGTTCCAGGGGGCCTAATACTTTCGTAAGGCACTGTATACAATCACTATACCTACGCTGTATACATCTGTACCTGCGCATTGGGATGTGCTGACTGAAAATCCCTCTTTTTTTCTTTGTAAGTTTGTACTGGAGGTGTGGCTACTCCATTTGGTCATGCACTCCTGACTAGCCCCGCCTGCTCCATAGGCTGATTTTAACTAGTGTAACTATAAAGCCCAGTGGACTCGGCATGCATGCTTGGTACCTGCATCCCTGTATTAGTGGAGGCCTTTGAAGCACTACAAATGGCAAAAGGCAGAAGGGACCCAGCATGCATGTGGAACCAAACACCCCCTGATTATACAGAAGCCAAGGTTGGCACATAACAGGTAGGAAATAGTGTTAGGTTCCCGTTCTACAGAGATCACCTGGACGATTTGGTGAACGGGCCCAGATAATTTTGTACAAAATATATTTGCCAAGAATCTCTATTTACTAAACAAGCATAGCATTAGCTCCAGAATACTTCATATCTCTATGGCATTTTGTGCTTTATCTGGTTAGCAGTGTGCTGTTGCATTGTATGTAGATTCCCTTTCATATTTATTAAATGGCTTATGCAGCTCGTTAACAGAATGTAAATTATACTTGACTTTTGTTTACATGCATTTTATTTATACATTGCAGATTATTATTTAAAGACAAGGAACGAAATTGGGATGAGATTGAGAAAAAAATAAGATCAGAGAGTGAAGTGCCTATTTTGAAAACTTCATGTGCGGTATGCTGATATTTTCTCTTTCTAATTGTGACCCTATTTAGACTAATTACACACTAAGTCCAGATTCTACTGCCTTCCATTAACCCAAGGCTATTTCCCCCATCTTTACCAATCAGAGAAAATGGACACTCTTCAATTTTCTTTTTTCTTTTTCTACCAAAAAGAGGGAAAAGCTGAGCACATCTAATCACACCCTGCACCTAATCAGACCATTTGTTGACTTCATGACCTGTATGTCCATGTTGATAAAGGCATAAGTGGCATGCACATTCTCCAACGGTTTATTTATTTAGGTATTTTGTGCCTAAAGGCTAGTTTCATACTAGCATTCGGGTCTCTCTGGATCCAGCATTGACGGAAGCTATATGTGTGAAACTATCTTAGGACTCTGGGTCTCTGTGTGAAACTAGCTTAGGACTCTTAGGACTTTGGACAGTTAGTACATGGCTGTACAAATTTGAATTGTTATGCACTTTGTACAGAATCTATGCTTAGATGGAAAATTGAATAAAGTTGCAAAGTGTAGACATACTTGTTTTTTTTTTTGCAGGAAATTTTATCAATACTACAAGAATTAAAACGAATAGAAAAACAGCTACAAGGTATGTAACTTTATATTTAATTGAATCCAAATATATAAATACAAGTACTACTGTACTTTATTGAGGAGCCTTATGATCGGCGAGGGCCCCAGCAGTCAAACCCTTCATGATCATACATTTATCTCCTCATCCATGGATAGCTGATAAATGTTTATGGGGAAACCCCATTAATAATAATGTTTCTATAAATTTGAGGCACGTCCCTTTGAGGGATTTTCCAGGAGATAAATTGTATTGATGACCTAACCTTAGTATAGGTAATTGAAGGGAGTCTTGTCACCTACTGGCCATGATTTAAAGGGAGTATGTCACCTGTGTTTCACCTATATAACTAACAGAGTGCCCCACAGAAGCTTGCATACACATCCCAGACATACCTGTGTGCACTTTGTGCCTTTATTCCATGTTGAGAAAAAACACTTTTATTCTGCAGGAAAACAGCTCCCAAGTGCCCAGCTGAAAGTGAAACTAAAAACAGCTTTCTCTCTCGACTGGATTTCAGCTATATCTTCTGATATACTACAGTCATGGCCAATAGTTTTGAGAATGACCCAAATATTATATTTTCACATGATCTGCTGCCCTCTGGTTTTTATGTGTGTTTGTCAGATGTTTTTATCACATACAGAAATATAATTGCAATCATATTATGAGTAACAAAAGCTTATATTGACAGTTAGAATGAGTTAATGCAGCAAGTCAATATTTGCAGTGTTGACCCTTCTTCTTCAGGACCTCTGCAATTCTCCCTGGCATGCTCTCAATCAACTTCTGGACCAAATCCTGACTGATAGCAGTCCATTCTTGCACAATCAATGCTTGCATTTTGTCAGAATTTGTAGGTTTTTGTTTGTCCACCCGTCTCTTGATGATTGACCACAAGTTCTCAATGGGATTAAGATCTGGGGAGTTTCCAGGCCATGGACCCCAAATCTCTATGTTTTGTTCCCTGAGCCATTTAGTTATCACCTTTGCTTTATGGCAAGGTGCTTTACAGTTGGCATGAGACAAGACTGGTGGTAGCGCTCACCTCGTGTTCTCCGAATAAGCTGTTTTCCAGTTGTCCCAAACGATCAAAAAGGGGATTCATCAGAGAAAATGACTTTACCCCAATCCTCAACAGTCCACTCCCTGTACCTTTTGTAGAATATCAGTCTGTCCCTGATGTTTTTTCTGGAGAGAAGTGGCTTCTTTGCTGCCCTCCTTGAGACCAGGCCTTGCTCCAAGAGTCTCCGCCTCACAGTGCGTGCAGATGCACTCACACCTGCCTGCTGCCATTCCTGAGCAAGCTCTGCACTGCTGGTAGCCCGATCCCACAGCTGAAACACTTTTAAGAGACGGTCCTGGCGCTTGCTGGTCTTTCTTGGGCGCCCTGGAGCTTTTTTTGGAAACAATGGAACCTCTCTCCTTAAAGTTCTTGATGATGCGATAGATTGTTGACTGAGGTGCAATCTTTCTAGCTGCGATACTCTTCCCTGTTCGGCCATTTTTGTGCAGTGCAATTATGACTGCATGTGTTTCTTTAGAGATAACCATGGTTAACAGAAGAGAAACAATGATGCCAAGTACCAGCCTCCTTTTAAAGTGGCCAGTGGTGTCATTCTTACTTAATCATGACAGATTGATCTCCAGCCCTGTCCTCATCAACACCCACACCTGTGTTAATGGAGCAATCACTGAAACGATGTTAGCTGGTCCTTTTAAGGCAGGGCTGCAATTATGTTGAAATGTGTTTTGGGGGATAAAGTTCATTTTCGAGGCAAATATTGACTTTGCAAGTAATTGCTGTTAAGCTGATCACTCTTTATAACATTCTGGAGTATATGCAAATTGCCATTATAAAAACTGAAGCAGTAGACTTTGTAAAAATTAATATTTGTATCATTCTCAAAACTTTTGGCCATGACTGTAGATATAATGTTGTGATTTTGGTATCATTTGAAAGCTTGAATGTCCACTTTCAAAAAAGGTCAGAACCATTTTTCTATCTGCTACCAATCCCAAGATATGAGCAGCTAAAGCAGCCCTCCCCTCTTCAGCAGAGCTGGGCACTTGGGAGCTGTTTTCCTGCAGAATAAAAGTGCTTTTTCTGAACATGGAATACAGACACAAAGTGCACACAGGTATGTCTGGGATGTGTATGCAATCTTCTGTGGGGCAGTGCTCTTAGTTATATAGGTGAAAAACAGGTGAAAGACTCCCTTTAAACTGATAAAGCAGTGGGGGACACAAGTACATGAGGCTAAAGTTCCGTTTGTTTCATTTGTGAGAGTCTCCAAAGCGCCAAAAATCAAGTTTTAAAGATATACAAATGAGCCATCGCTAGTGCCCAGGGACAGCTCGTTTGCTGCAAGTGACTAACCCCCCCCACCACCACCACCACCACCACCACCACCCCGGGCCCTACTCGCACCTAACTCCACTCGCACCTAACTCCTCCAGTTTGTATCCTCCGGCCAGCCCTGTATGCTGCGGATTTCGGCTGCAGAAATAGAATGCATAGATGGTTGGCCGGAGGATACACAGGGGAGGAGTTAGGCGCGAGTAAGGCAGGGGCAGCCTGGGGGCTTGCCGGAAACGAGCTGCCCCTGGGCACTGGCGATGGCTCATTTGCATAACTTTAAAACTTGATTTTTGGCACTTTGTAGACTCTCACAAATGAAACTAAGGTAACATTAGCACCATGTACTTGTGTCCCACAGAGCTTTATAATCAGTTTAAATCGTGGCCAGTAAGACAGACTCCCTTTAATGTCAGATTGGTTATGGTCCTTCTCAAAGGAACCTCACCAATCAGCTGTTTGAAAAGAGGAAAGCTCTAGCTTAGAGTCATACATTGCTCAATCCTTAAGCACAATGCCGTTCATTCTACAGCATTTATGCTTGGTATTGCAGCTCAGCTTCATCCTAAGGATAGGCTATCAGTATCAAAATATTGAGCAACCCCTTGGGGTATTTATTTCATTCATTGGCTTATAGCAAAGCACAACAGATGTAATGTTTCAAATGACACCGTATGCACAGCACTGGTGGAGTAGGTTGGGATTTCAAAATGGGCTAAAGGTAAATAAAAGATCTCTGTGTCTCAATTTTTGAGGCCAAAAAGTGCAGCATTGATTGGTCCTCCCTGCACTTAATGCATTTGTCAGCATCTACTTCCATCTGTCTAAGTACAGACAGTCGCATAATCTTTGTCGATCTGTTTTCCTCTAGTATTGATGTCTGTTTGCACAGATTGTTCACATTATATGCCCTCTGCTTGTCAGCAGCTATATTTTTTGCACCAGAGTATGTACAGATGGAATGGAAGGAAGGAGGAGATTCTGTTCCTACTGTACAGTACATCTACTGGGGGTAAAAAAAGGAGAAGAGAAGAACATATGATGATGTATCACATGTCATAGATTGATATATAGGTTTGTGGGGGAGGATTCAGTATATCTCAATAAGTCATTTAAAGAGGCTCTGTCACCAGGATCAACCCTATTAAACCAGACATACTGGCTGGTAGGGCTCATCATGCTGATTAACACTGTACCTTTCTTTTCTGTATGATAAATACCTGCAGAGAAATCTGCGTTTTTATTCATATGCAAATTAGAGATTCAAGCATTCAGAGGCAGGGCTGAATATTCTGAGCACTGCTCCGTAACACGTGTAACACGTGCTCTGTACACGCCCCCTCCCATTGACTGACTGGGCTAGACAGCAAGCTGAGGACAGAGCTGTGTCCAGGAGCTGTGTGCTAGCATGAAAATATCACATACACTATAGCATTACCACACTGAGATCTGCTCAGAAAGCTCATCTACATATTACTGCTTTATTCAAAATCAGAATATATGAATATAAAGATACCAGTAATGTACAGTACAGACCAAAAGTTTGAACACACCTTCTCATTCAAAGAGGTTTCTGTATTTTCATGACTATGAAAATTGTAGATTCACACTGAAGGCCTCAAAACTATGAATTAACACATGTGGAATTATATACAGTACAGACCAAAAGTTTGGACACACCTTCTCATTCAAAGAGTTTTCTGTATTTTCATGACTATGAAAATTGTAGATTCACACTGAAGGCATCAAAACTATAAATTAACACGTGGGATTATATACTTAACAAAAAAGTGTAAAACAACTGAAAATATGTCTTATATTCTAGGTTCTTCAAAGTAGTCACCTTTTGCTTTGATTACTGCTTTGCACACTCCTGGCATTCTCTTGATGAGCTTCAAGAGGTAGTCACCTGAAATGGTTTTCACTTCACAGGTGTGCCCTATTAGGTTTAATAAGTGGGATTTCTTGCCTTATAAATGTGGTTGGGACCATGAGTTGTATTGGGCAGAAGTCAGGTGGATACACAGCTGATAGTCCTACTGAATAGACTGTTAGAATTTGTATTATGGCAAGAAAAAAGCAGCTAAGTAAAGAAAAACGATTGGCCATCATTACTTTAAGAAATGAAGGTCAGTCAGTTCGAAAAATTGGGAAAACTTTGAAAGTGTCCCCAAGTGCAGTCGCAAAAACCATCAAGCGCTACAAAGAAACTGGCTCACATGAGGACCGCCCCAGGAAAGGAAGACCAAGAGTCACCTCTGCTGCGGAGGATAAGTTCATCCGAGTCACCAGCCTCAGAAATGGCAGGTTAACAGCAGCTCAGATTAGAGACCAGGTCAATGCCACACAGAGTTCTAGCAGCAGACACATCTCTACAACAACTGTTAAGAGGAGACTGTGTGAAGCAGGCCTTCATGGTAAAATAGCTGCTAGGAAACCAATGCTAAGGACAGGCAACAAGCAGAAGAGACTTGTTTGGACTAAAGAACACAAGGAATGGACATTAGACCAGTGGAAATCTGTGCTTTGGTCTGATGAGTCCAAATTTGAAATCTTCGGTTCCAAACACCGTGTCTTTGTGCGACGCAGAAAAGGTGAATGGATGGACTCTACATGCCTGGTTCCCACCGTGAAGCATGGAAGAGGAGGTGTGGGGGTGCTTTACTGGTGACACTGTTGGGGATTTATTCCAAATTGAAGGCATACGGAACCAGCATGGCTACCACAGCATCTTGCAGCGGCATGCTATTTCATCCCGTTTGCGTTTAGTTGGACCATCATTTATTTATCAACAGGACAATGACCCCAATCACACCTCCAGGCTGTGTAAGGGCTATTTGACAAAGAAGGAGAGTGATGGGGTGCTGAACCCAATCAAGATGGTTTGGGGTGAGCTGGGCCACAGAGTGAAGGCAAAAGGGCCAGCAAGTGCTAAGCATCTCTGGGAACTCCTTCAAGACTGTTGGAATACCATTTCAGGTGACTACCTCTTGAAGCTCATCAAGAGAATGCCAAGAGTGTGCAAAGCAGTAATCAAAGCAAAAGGTGGTTACTTTGAAGAACCTAGAATATAAGACATATTTTCAGTTGTTTCACACTTTTTTGTTAATTATATAATTCCACATGTGTTAATTCATAGTTTTGATGCCTTCAGTGTGAATCTACAATTTTCATAGTCATGAAAATACAGAAAACTCTTTGAATGAGAAGGTGTGTCCAAACTTTTGGTCTGTACTGTATGTTAGCTCATAAGCATAAAAACACCACAGACCTCTATGAGGTGATGCGATAGCTTAGTGGTATGCCCTGCATATAGAAATCACTGGTTCAAATCCCAGAAGACTTTTCTTATGGGATAAATGTGGAACAAAAATAATTTCTGAAGAAAATTTTTTTGAAGTTTTCTCCCAAGATTCAAACCTGGGATCTCGACATAACTAACCACTTAACCACCAAGCTATAACATTACCATATACAGAAGCCTGTCTTTTCTAGGCTTATAAAGGTAACACATATTTACCAGCATCTGTATAATCATATATTCTGACTGTGAATACAGCAGTAATATGTGTATTAGCTTTCTGAGCACATCTCAGTGTGGTAAAACTATAGAGTATGTGATATTTTCATGCTAGCACACAACTCCTGGACACAGCTCTGCCCTCAGCCTGCTGTCTAGCCCTGTCAATGGGAGGCGGCGTGTGCAGAGCACAGGGGGTGTTACACAGCAGTGCTCAGAATATTCAGCCCCTCCTCTGAGTGCTCAAATCACTCATTTGCATATGAATAAAAACGCTGATTTCTCTGCAGCTGTTTAACATACAGACAAAAGAAAGGTATAGTTTTAATCAGCATGATGAGCTCTACCAGCCAGTATGTCTGGTTTAATAGGGTTGATCCTGGTGACAGAGCCTCTTTAAATTCCTGCCCCTTCTGGACATTGAAATCAAGGAGGTGGTCCTATCAGTGATTGACAGCTATTCCTGTATGTCATATTCACTGATAGGACCACCTCCTTGACTTCAAAGCTCAGAACGATCAGGAAGTTAAATGAATGAAATACAACTTTTATTCAATATGATAATATCATAGTAAAACTAGAACACTAATTTTGATGATACAGAGTTTCCTAGTCCACTTGATCGCACAGCGGGTATCGTCCTTCTTCTTCTTCTTTCAGGACCTGCAAAAGGACCTGCGCTGACGTCACCGCGCTCACCACGTGGTAAGTGCGATGACGTCGATCATAGGTCCTGACCTGCGATGACGTCATCGCGCTCACCACGTGGTAAGTGCAATGACGTTATCGCAGGTCAGGACCTATGATCGACGTCATCGCACTTACCACATGGTGAGCGCGATGACGTCATCGCAGGTCAGGACCTATGATCGACGTCATTGCACTTACCACGTGGTGAGTGCGGTGACGTCACCGCAGGTCCTTTTGCAGGTCCTGAAAGAAGAAGAAGAAGAAGGAAGACACCAGCTGCGCGATCAAGTGGACAAGGTGAGTTTTTTTATTATTTTTAACGCCTAGAAGGCCATTTTATTTAGCATTCTGCCTTAAGAATTCTATTATTTTCCGTTATAACGGAAAATAATAAAATTACCCGAACACCGAACTCGAACCCGAACTTTTGTGAAAAAGTCCGGGTCCGGGTACCCGAACTCGCAAAGTTTGGTACGAACCCGAACTTTGCGGCTCGGGTTCGCTCAATCCTACTTCTGAGGCCTTTATTAAAAATATTGAGCCGTTCTGTCACAAATAGTTAACTGTTTTTCTAACTGTGTGACTGGTACTTTCACTTTGTGCTGGTCATCTAATATACCTTATCTCTAAAATACTAAGAAGTCATAACCACTTATTTAAGCCACATTTTTATGAGTAAGATAAAAACTGAGCTATAATGAGTGTTTATAATGTCAGATAGTAGAGATAAGGAGCCCATCAGCTCCCCAACAGACGGAAAAGAGAGAAAACCCAGAGGCTTCTACTAGAGCATATCGGCTATGTACAAAAAGGGCGTTTTTGCATTTTTATTTTTCTTGCCTGTCTTACTTGAGCCATAACTTTTCTATTTTTCCGTTCACATATCCATATGAGGATTTATTTTTTGCGGGACAAATTGTACTTTCTAATGCCACCATATGGCATACAATGTAGTGGGATGCAGGAAAAAATCCAAATGGGGTGGAATTGGGAAAAAATGCATAAAATGCAACTTTATACGGGTTTTGTTCCTTCGACGTTCCCTTTGCGGCAAAATGACCTGTGCGTTTCATTCTCTGGGTCTATCCGATTACAACGAAACCCCATACATATCGATTTTTTTTATGTCTAATGTAAAAATAAATTAAAACTGAAAAAACATTTTTTTTTTAACATCACCATATTCTGAACCTCATAACTTTTTTATATTCATATCTACTGAGCTTTGTGGGGGCTCATTTTTTGCGGGACGATCTGTAGTTTTTATTGATACCATTTTTGGAGTGTGTGTAGCGATGAAAAAAATGGCGATTCAGCCATTTTTAACCTTTTTTCTGTTATAACATTCCCCGTATTGGAAAAATATTTTTATAGTATGGGCATTTTTGGATTCAGTGATGCCCATTGATGTTTATATTTTTCGTTATTTATGTATTTATTTATTTTTATTCTATGGAAAGGGGGATGATTTAAATTTTATATTTTAACAGTTATTTTTTACTTTTTAATGATATTGTAGCTCATGTTTGAGCCTACAAAGCTCCTTTTTTTTATTCTGAACCATCATGGTTCTTATAGATCCATGATGAGAGCAGAATTGCTCATTTCTTATGTTGGCCTGCCACCTGCTTCTTCAGATAGACCCAGTGTATTGAATTAAGTTACTGGCATCCTCATTGGCCGCAGAGGATGCTGGTAAGAAGCCAGAAATGACGCGCTTCCGAATTTTTGAGCTTTTAGATGCCGTGATTACACTTATTGGGGACAATGTCACTTTTTTTCTGGATTTTGCACTTTTTCCACTGTCATGGAAGCATCCAAAAGAGCCCCAGTAACAGAGGAAAACTGGGGCATTGTACACATGCAGAGCTAATCAGCAACTGAGACATCCAGCAATCATATGATAGCCGGATCCAATAAAGGCTATGCTGCTTCCTCTTTTTAATGTATAATGCTCAAGGAGCACTATGCACCGAGGAAAGGAAAAGGTAGAAGCGATTGTAAACCACCTCTGTCTTTTCCTCGGGGACCCTAGCTGTCACTGTCAGCCGGGAGCCAACCTGCTCCTGCTAGATTGCAGAAGCTTTAATCCTGCTCCATATGTTTACAGTGCTCTGGATTAAAGCCCTGCACCAGTCACCATACGTATATGCAGGGCGGTCTTGACATTTCTGGGGCTCCAAATAACAGCCAGGAATCGCTGTTCCCATCACTGGTTCCCTGTCTGTCCACAACTGCAGATACAGTTGATAACAGTGGCCAGATATGCTTCTACTTTTGCTGCCTGAGGTGAAAATTGAATTGGTGCCCCCAACCCCAAATTCACTCTCTAATCCTTAGCAGTAGGGCTGGGGAAAGACATATATAAATTGGACATTATATACGGCACTACATACCTGTTAGATTCAATGATGTCTCCTCTTCGTAGATGTTTTCCTTCCTCATCTTCTCCATTCAGACTAGATCACCATGAGAAAATTATTTCAGCCACATTTTGTCTCTGCAGAGTTTACCATGCAGACATTATTCCTCACTTTTTTAGATTCCTCACTTTTCAGTCATCCTCTCCTTCCTGGTCCCCTATAGTGTTTTCCTGCTGCCTCCTACAAAACTGTGTCAGTGTGCCCCCCAGCATTCCTCCCTGTATTTTTATAATATACCAGCAATTCCCCCTGTAAAATGTCTCAGAACAGTGCCCCCCTCAATTATTTCAATGTCCCCAGCAGTGTACCCTGCATTAGTATGTCCCCCATCAGTGCCCTCTGCATCATTATAATGCCCCAATAGCGCCCCTGCTTTAGTATAATGGTCCCCAGTAGTGTCCCTCTACACTAGAATGTCCCCCACCAGTGCCCACTTGCCCCCAAGTAGTGACCCCTGCGTTAGTATAATGTCCCTCCAATGTCCCCAGTAGTTTCCCCTGCATTAGTATAATGTCTCCCAGCTGTGCCCAAATGCCCCCAGTAGTGACTTTTGCATAAGTATAATGGCCCCCGCATTATTATAATGTCCTCCAACAGTGCGCCAATGCCCCCAGTAGGGACCCTTTCATTAGTACAATGTTCCCCAGTAGTGCCGTCTGGGAAATTTGAAAACAAAAATTTACCTCACTAGCGCTCCATCCCGCCTATCCTCCGGGCCTGAATTGTCTCTGATGCAGGCACAATGACGTGGCCTGGAGGTTGAGACAGAAAAGTGGGGACAGGAACCATGAACTTCCGTGCCCTGCCGTCAACTGGCACCGTCTGACTCGTCTGTCCTCAGGGTCCACTGACAGGTAGGGGCCCCACACAATTGCGTGGTTTGCATGGTGGTCAGCATCGCTACTGCATGTCTAGAACATCACCCCTGCAGCCAGAAAAACATAACTTTGACAACCCCTTTAAATTGCTTGATTTGTTGTTATTACAGCTTCTCGAATGAAATGCATCTTTCAGTGCGATATATGCAAATTTATGTAATAATTCTTTTTTTTTTCTAGTCATTAATGCAATGATCGATCCGGATGGCTCACTGGATGCCCAGAATGCCCTAGGATTTAGTACTTCCCTCCCCTCAGTACAGTCAGCGCTGAAACAAAGTTACACATCACATACCGTCGTTTCACTATTACCAAGCCATTGTCAAAGTGAAAGCAGAACCAGTCGGCAAAATATTAGATTTACTTCTTCGGACATTGATGGTTCTGAAGCTAATGCTCATTTTGGTGTAACATTAAATAGGTTCAATCCTGATGGTAAAGAAGATTCTACTTTACATGAATAGCGTTTTCCTTGTGATAAAATAAACCTGAAACCATTCCGGTTTCAGCATGTAACTTGTACATTTGTAGATTAAGCTGTTAAAGGGGTATTCCTGGGTAAAATTTTAATTAAAAATAGGGTGGGAGTGTGAAATGAACAAGCAATACTCAACAAGTCACTTGTCACTTGCTGAGTGGACAGTCCAAGCAGATTCTGGTGCATCAAGAATACCCCTTCAAGCAACACTGAGCTTACTACTGCACTAACAAATACTAAAAAAGTTATTAAAGGGGTTCTCCGGTTTTCCTATAGTGTTGACCTGTCCTCAGGATAGGTAATCAAGATTAGAATGGTGAGGGCCAGATTGCTAGCACCCCTGCTGATCAGCTGTATAAAGAGAATGCAACCCTCGTATGAGAGCTATGTTCTCTTCACTGTTTACCTTCTCGTTGTCTGCACCGCATCAGTGAGCAGGTGTAATTACAGCTCCGCCATCCTGTTCACTTCAATGGGATGTCTTCGTCCTATTCACTTGAGATGTCGAAGTGAATGGGATGGAGGAGCTTTAATTAATTACACTGCTTGCCACTGTAGTGTCAACAGGGCTCGTGCATGTTTTTTTAAAATACTGTAGCTGATTGGTGGGAGTGCTGGCAGTCAGGCCCCAGCCAATCTTTTATTGATGTCATCCTGGGGATAGGTCATCAATATAGGAAAAGTGGAGAACCCCTTTAAAGGTTATGGGCATCTTTGCGTTATTTTTTTCTTAATGACTTGCATATATTATGTGATAAAAAAAATAACTTTGCAATTAGTTTTAATTAAAAATTCCCAACTTTTTTTCTTCCTGCTACTGTTTTGGTTTCAGTTTATTTTATTTAGTAGTCAAGGTGTCCACTCAAAAGATTGTTCAATAGAGTACAGATAAGGGTAAAGAATGATCTGCCATACGTATTTCACTCTGAATGCAACTTAACAGCGTGCCATGTATGAGAACATAGTAGCATAGTTTATAAGGCCAAAAAAGACATCTGTCCATCCTGTTCAGCAGCACCTGAAGACAAACTGTTGATAATATTTAATTAAGACCATTTACAACTTTTTTTTTATCACATAATTCAATTAAAAAGTTAAAGCCTTTCATTTTCAATACAAGATTGGTGGATACAGCAGCACCTTTGGTCTATACCACATCAAAATCTATGTGTTCTTTCATGTGATATCTCGCAGTATCAACAAATTCCACCGTCTTCCAAGTATACTTGTCAGCAGATTATTTTACTTTACCTTCTGACCTTAAAAGGAATATAATTAAGTAAATTACATATAATGAATTTTATGCATTAGTATGAGTAATGTATCCAATCTCATTTTAGTAAACATGTTCTATATGTAATTTCCCTATTCTACCAAATATGCCAGTTTACAACCTAAAAGCACCTATTAAAGGTTGACATTAAGCCTATGTATAAAACAATTGTAACATTTATTATAAAACCTTTTAGATAAGCTATTCATGCAAAAGGTTGTTGAGATTTAAAATAAAAATACATTGCTGTTTCAGTTTTTTGTCTAGCGAAAATTTTACATTGTTTACATTGAGCACATTGTAAATGCAAAAAAATAAAGCAGCAGGTATGTTTATTAAAAAAATATTTAGAATATGTAGATTTTTTAACAAATTGTTACAAGAAGTTTAAAACTACTATTTGACATCTTAGAAAACCGATAAAAGTATTATTTTTTTCTTGGTAACAGCTCACAACCGTTGGTCATATAAACAAGGTTTTTATCAAGATCGGTTCTTTCTGTTCCAGTCTTGATGTCCCCTGCACTACTGGAGGATGTGCCTAATTTATGACGAGGGGCAGGCTTCATCATAAATTAGCTCAGAGCTGCCATAGATTTCTGACTTCATTTACGTCAGAAAACTGCCGTAAATGATAATAAATTTGTTGGGGCAGCTGCCTACACCCTTCCCACCCTTGTCAGGCCCCCTGTCTGAAAAGTTGCGAAGGTGGTGTAAAAAGTGGAAGATCCAACAATTTTTCCAAAAGTCGCAAACACATACAGTAGTTTGCAACTTTTTAATGCTAATTTTAAGGCGCAAGGGAGATGATAAATCTCCCCATTATGTACATGAACTTTTCATATACTGTATGTAGATAAACATAAAGTGTTTTTAAAATCTGCATAAATAATTGTAGCCTTGAATTTTACTTGGTTTCTGTGGAAATTCATAACAGTAAAGCATGAAACTTGGAATGAACCAAACCACGAATTCCCAAGCCGCCAGCCATTTGTATTAGTTTGTCCTGGCTGTACTATCAAAGGTAAGTTACTGCACTGAGCCACACAACAGTAACTATAAGGGTATATTCACACAGCAGTGAAGTTTATGCAGATTTTCTACACAGGCGTTTGTGCGTTTCTGCACCAAAATCTGCATGTGTTACTCAATCTTTGCAAAGGGTGAAATCTGCACTGAAATAATTTCACATAAAAACCCATGCTCCATGTACATGAGATGGCACCCTATAATTTATCTGAACGAAAATCTGCACATAATCCGTACCGTCTGCATATACCCTAATGCAGTAATGCTCAATCTGAGGCCCTCCAGCTGTTGCAAAGCTATGACTCCCAGCATGCCCTAATAGCTGTAGTCTGTCCAGGCATTATGGGAGTTGTAGTTCTAAAACAGCTGGAAACCTGCAGGTTGGGCATCCCTTCCCTAATACATAAAAATGGATAAATTTACACCATTGCCCATAACAACCATGGAGATAGAATAAAACCTAAAATTGCTGGTTGCTATAGGCAGTTTTTATCATTTTGTCAACATTTTTTTTAAATAAAACTGTGGACATATTTCTTTTATAAAGGCACCTGTATGCTCGACTGCCAGATACATCTTAGAGATCTTGTACAGGTTTAAAAAACATGTATGCCTTCTTCTAGAAACAATGCCACACCTGCCCATAGATTGTTTCTGGTACTGCAACTCAGGTCAATTAAAGGGATTTTGTCACCTAAAATTTTCTTTATTGATTAAAAAGAGATAATAAAACATGTTCTTTTTCTCTAATCTGTTTGTATTTTCTGATTGTAGTTTTTGAAATTTCATTACTAGAACATTTTTACGGGGGCTGCCATCTTGGCTGAGCTGTTCTAAACAGCATTTAGTGATATGCTTTACAGCAAGCCCCATGGACCATAGGCAGCAATAGACAGCTCCAGTCCTATTGAGAATGCATTGAGAGGCTTTTTCCTTTGAAGTTTTTGTTTATTCTACAGGGAGATTCTATTGTCTGTGATGTGAGTTGGTCTCCAATTACACTGTTTACGGTAGCAGCATTACTTTACAGCTGACACACTGACAAACAGGATATCTCAGCTGAGATTATAGCCTAGTGGCCAGAAGGAAAACTGCAAGATTTTAAGATGATTTTAAAATATAGATAGGAACATGGAAAATTAGAAAAAACATCGCCAAACATTACAAAGACATATGTTTAACATAAAAACTTGATTTAAACAATGGGTCATTTTTTTATGACAAATTCCCTTTAAGGTCAGTGAAGCTAAGCTGAAATGCAGCACACAACCTGAGCACCAGTAAATTGCTTACTCTCTGCAAGACACAAAAATATACATTATAATTTGCTTCTTAAAGGGATTGTCCAAAAATTATTTAATTTGAATTTATTATAGAATGTTACTAGGACAGGTTGTGTCCAGCTGTATGGGTGTGGGAGTTTAGGGGGCAGGGCCACATTTCACTATCACTGTGCTCCAGTGCTTTCATTCAGTGTACATTATAGTGGCAGTACAGTGTAGTTACAGCTTTTTTATCCCATTCAAGTGAATTGGAGGAAAAGCTGTAATTACCCAATACCACCACTACAGCAGCAGGTAAACAAGAAGATGCAGCGCTTGAGAGCTGCGGTTTCTTCAAGCAACTGACTGGTGGAGGTGCTTAGAGTCAGACCCACACCGATCTGATATTAATGACATATCCTAGCTCATAAATATTGCAAAGCCGAAATACCCCTTTAATCATTGCCACTACTTGTAGGTAGTTAATACTTGTAAACATATCATTTCATGTGTATTTAAATGATACAATAACACAAACTGCATGTGCTGTAACCTGTTATCTTCAGTGAATAAATGACACATTTTTTTGTGTTAGATTTCTTTCAATTGCAAGGTCCTAGAATGATTAACTTGTTAAAGATGTAAAACTGGACACAAACTGGAAGAATGTAATTTAGGGCTTTATTTATTGGTTGTCCTTATGAATATTTATTGTTTCTATGTTTACCATATTTTCTTAAATATCTTTTTATTCCAGAACCGAAAACACTCCTAACAGACTATGGTTTTATGTCATTAGTTAAATTGATTTAGCTGGATATACAGTCACACTTCTTGGGTGTTCACAGCATAGATTTGCTAGAATTTGAACAACATTGAAAATTATTGTGCTTTATGTGTATTTGATATAACAAATCTACTTGGTTTTTATTTTTTCTATTAAAACAAATTAGATTTCTTTGTTGAATTGTACGCTTTACTATAAAAATACTTTTCTAACTATATAAAGACAATAAATTAAAAATGCAAACAAAAATGACTCATTTACATGCTACTTTTTATATGATAACTCACTGATGAAATATTGTTCTATGCTATATGGGTAAAATGAGGATTAATATAAAATATGTGTGACAAGATTCCACTTATTGGTGGTGACACACACTTTTTGATGCATTTTCATTGGAAATAATAGAGCACACATAAAATATAAACCACTAAATTCAAACACCCGACCTCTAATAAATAACACTGCACGTTTTACAAATGACCTGTGACATATAAAAAATTTGCATACGCAAAATATACACCTAAATCCTACTGCAAAATAGTGGACCAATATGTTTTACTGCATTTCTTCTAAATAGAGCATGCTTTTGGGCGTGCCCTTTTTGAGACCTTGTATTTCACCCTTGTTTGTCACAAGAGCTGGTCTTAGACAGCGCCCTATACAAGAGCTTGTTATGGTGCTTCCCTTTCTTCCTCAATGTAGAAGGTAAACAGAAAAATAAACACAAATTGCTAAATCAAATGTCCTTAGTAATGTTTAACAAGGTATGGAGAAAGATGGACAAAAATCAAAATAAGTTGTGTAAAGGCTTAGGAAGATGGACTATAAAAAAGTCATAGTTTTCCCAGAAAGTGAGCATGAAACAATTTTTATATGGACCGCACATGGAAGCCTGTGTTTGTCCTATTGTAGCCAATTCACTTGAGTGAAAGAGTCTTGTAGGTAAATGGGAGCTGCATGGTGCATACTCGATTTTCTTCACATAGACCAATGATCCTTGTGGAAAATCACTCCTGTGAATTGACCTTTTGACTTTAACGGGTCAATGTTCAGTCCAGGTGCTGTGTGTTCTGCACTTGGAGAGCACCAAGTGCTGTCTGAACTGAACTGTCCACCTGAAAGGGCTTTTCTGACTAAAAGCTGGCCATAAAAATTAGGTCAACTATCTAATGTGTATGGGGTGTCCCACCTCTCCCCATTGGCTTGGAGAAGGGAAGGACAGTTGGATTTAATCATATGGGAAGTCCTAATAGTAATAATTAATATAAAACATGTTTGGAACCTTCATATCAAGTTTCCACTTGACACTTGGTGTTAGTGCCCGACATTTATTGGTGCATTTTCATAGCACACACATAAAATATAAACCACTACAATCAAACACCAGACCTCAAATATAAAATGCTACAAGTTTTACAAATGACGTGTCATAATAAATTTACACACAATAAAATGTACACCAAAATCCTGCTGCAAAATAAAATAAGACATAGAATATGCCATTGAAGAAATGGGCCAATATGTTTTTCTGCATTTTTTTCTAAATACAGCATGCTTCTGGTGTGACCTTTTTGAGACCTGATTTTCCACCCTTGTTTGTCAGAAGAGCCGGCCTTAAGTTACACAGCGCCCTCTGTAAGAGCTTATACTTCCCTCCCTTTTGAAAACACATGCTTGCACATCTAAGGTTACTTTCACACTAGCGTTTTAGCTGAATCCGGCAAGGTTCAGCAAAAACGCTTCCAGTTAGACCTCTTTCACACGACAGTATTTTTTAGCGGGCTCCGATCTGCATATTTTGCTGATAATATGCGGACCCATTCGTTTCTATGGGTCCGCAAAAAATACTGACAGCACACTGTGTTCTGTCCGCATCCGTATGTCCGTTCCGTAGCCCGCAATAAAAAATAGAACATGTCCTATTCTTGTCCGTTTTGCGGACAAGGATAGGCATTGTTACAATGGATCCGCAAAAAAAAAAAGCCATACGGACGTTATCCCTTTTTTTTGCGGATCCGCAATTTGCGGACTGCAAAACACAACGTTCGTGTGAAACTAGCCTTAATGTATAAAATGAGAATGCTTGGACTGGGAGAAAATGTCTGGGAGAAAATGTCTATATGTGGGTAAGTAACTGGCTCAGTGATAGAAAACAGGGGGTGGTTATTAACGGTACACATTCAGATTGGGTCACTGTCACTAATGGGGTACCACAGGGGTCAGTATTGGGTCCTATTCTCTTCAATATATTTATTAATTATCTTGTAGAAGGCCTGCACCGTAAAATAAATTTTTGCAGATGACACTAAACTGTGTAAAGTAATTAAAACAGAAGAGGACAGTATGGTGCTACAGATGGATCTGGATAGATTGGAGGCTTAGGCAGAAAAGTGGCAGATGAGGTTTAACACTGACAAATGTAACATAGTAACATAGTAACGTAAATATATACTATCGCCACTCATAAGATTATAGATTATAGGTGACCATTACTCTCAGATTACTCTGCTCTTTTTATTATGATTCCACGGGCTGTACAGACCTCCCTACCTCCCTAAGAAAAAAAGGAGGACAGATTTACAAGACCATCCTTCCTACACAAAGTACATGAATACTAATTCCTGTAGATTGTGGGATGACCAGCATCCATCCAGATGATCTTATTTCTTATACCATCCTCTCCATCTTATCTTTCTACACAACCCGCAGAACCCACTCAGAGATGCACTATGAGAGCTCTGGAAAAAAAAATTGATGAGTCTATTAAATAAGGAATTCCATTTTCACAATAAAGTTCCCCAATAAATGCTACTCTGTTATTTCCCTGCAATCCTGGCCATGACCAGTGTTATTATGTAGACATACCCGTAGTCAGTCCAACCTTTCAGATGATCAGTGGCTTCCATGTCAAAGGACTTTCTTCAGCACCATCTGTTCTGACAGTTCTGCCCACTGTGGCGCTGTGCTGATGAGGTTAACCGTCACTGTCAATGGTCAGTGTATGCAGTGTCATCACAGAGCGGTGACTCACCTCCTCTGGGGACTTGTTCCTTCATCGGGACTATATGGAGTATTCAGTTCTGCCTTTGGCTGATTTTTCTAGCCAGAGACAGGCAGGCAGCACTCAGAGCCCTATCTTCCAGTCCTGGAGTACGGCTGGTAAAGGTGGGCTGGGTGCTCACAGGTGAGTCAGACAGTGACACAGGTGTATCATTTTTGCTCCTTGGATTCACTGGTGTCAGTGGTGTGGTGTTTGGTATGCACGCTGTGCAACTGAGCTAATTGGTGGAGCAGCAGTTCCTGCTAAGGGGACATTTACACAGCGGCTTTTTCAGCGGAATTTTAGCACGGACATCAGCAACAAAATTTCACCGAAAACCCTCTGATGGACACGTCCTTTCTGTCCCCCATACATCTCAATCGGAAACAGTGCTAGGGATCGCAAAGCAGAGACCCCACGGCCCTGCAAAAAAGATAGAACATGTCCTATTCTTGTCCGTTTTACAGAAAAGGATAGGGCACTTCTACAGAAGTTAAAAAAGAAATGGTAGAATGCATTAAGCTGGGATCCATGTTTTGCGGATCCACAATCTGTGGACCACAAAACTCTTGTGGCCGTGTGCATCATGTCTAACAGCAGTGCAGAGAAGAGGGAAGAGAACTGCTCCTCCTGTGGGAGAACGTTAAAAAAAATTGGCTCATTGGCACAGCATCCAGCTCAGCAGCACCCATGCACTGGAACTCCAGTGTCCAGTTGCCAATATGGACCACCTACTTAGCTAGTACTATATTGATGCAGAATCCTTGCTTAATATGCACTGTGTGCATGTGACCTTAGGGTATAAGGTCCCACATGGTGACCACATGCAGCTGAAACCCTACCCACTTGCAAATGTCCCCACAATTGGCCACTGCAGATGGGAGGGGGTGGATCAGGCTGTGTGTGCTTGCCACAATGATTTCCATACCCTTACATGATCACTATTTTTCATGAATGCAATACTAATTATCTAAAAAACAAACAAAACAAAAACAGGACATGCCCTAAAGTAATACAAATGTTTAAACATTGAAGAAAGAAGGTAATATGAAGAAAAGGGGAAGAAAAAGAAGAAAAACACTCTGAGAATCACTGTAAATATGAATGGTGTACACTCCTACTTCTTCAAGGGGGAAACATAGGTTCACTGCAGACATATTGCCCCCAGAGTACCTTTCATGGATGATCTAAGATACCATGTGGTGTATCAAAATGGTTTTACAACATCCTCAATTTCCTGAAGGGGATATGTGTGAAGTCAGCAAAGTTAGCCAATTTTGGAAGAACTTGACAGCTGAATGTTCCTAATGTCTGCCTGCTTCTATTTGATCATAACCAAGCAGTAGTTTGAGATGTGATACAAGATCTTGTAGTCCTGGCACTGTTGGAAACAACCACTCCTGTGACAATATCCGCTTAGCTACTAGTAGAACTGAGGGGAGAAGAAAAGGAAATGTTGCTGAGCTCGGCAAATGGATATAGTGAAACAGGAGGGATTGTGGTTCCAGTGGAAGAGACATTGACCAGTGGAAATGTACAATGCCTTGAAAAAGTATTCATACCTCTTGAATGTTTCCACATTTTTTCATGTTACACCCACAAACTTAAATGTATTTTATTGGGATTTTATGTAATAGACCAACACAAAGTAGCAAGTGTGTGTGAAGTGAAAAGAAAATGATACATGGTTTTCAAAGTTTGCAATAAATAAAAATCTGAAAAGTATGTCGTGTATTTGTATTCAGCTCCCTGTACTCTGATAACCCCTAAATAAAATTCAGTGTGACCAATTGCCTTCAGAAGTCACCTAATTAGTTAATTGTTCACCTGTGGGTAATTTATTCTCAGTATAAGTACAGCTATTCTGTTAAGGCCTCAGAGGTATGTTAATGAACATTAGTGATCATGAAAACCAAGGAACACACCAGACAAGTTAGGGATAAAGTTAGTTTATAAACAAAAAACCAAGCTCTGAACATCTCACAGAGCAGTGTTCAATCTACCATTTGAAAATGGAAGGAGTATGACACAACTGTAAACCTACTAAGACATGGCTGTCCACCTAAACTGACAGCTCAGGCAGGGAGAGCACTAATTAGAGGAGCAGCCAAGAGGCCCATGGTCACTCTAGAGGAGCTGCAGAGATCCACAGCTCATATGGGAGAATCTGTCCACAGGACAATTATTACTCGTGTACTCCACAAATCTGTCCTTTATGGAAGAGTGGCAAGAAGATAGCCATTTTTTTAAAAAAGCAAGCTGTAATAAGTCCTGTTTACAGTTTGTCACAAGCCATGTAGGGGACACAGCAAACATGGAATAGGTGCTCTGGTCAGATGAGACCAAAGTTGAACTTTTTGGCCTAAATGCAATATGCTATGTGTGGCGGAAAACTAAAACTGCACATCAACCTGAACACATCATCCCCATCGTGAAACATGGTAGTGGGGCAGGGACGCTTTTTTTCAGCAGGAAGCTGGTCAGAGTTGATATAGCTTAATACAGAGGAATCATGGAAGAAAACTTGGTAGAGACTGCAAAAGACTTGAGATTGGGGCAGAAGTTCACCTTCCAGCTGGACAACAGCCCTAAACATACTGCCAAAGCTACACTGGAATGGTTTAGCTCAAGGCATATTGATGTGTTAGAATGGCTCATTCAGGGGCGTAGCTATAGGGGGTGCAGAGGTAGCAGTCACTACTGGGCCTGGGAGCCTGAGGGGGCCCAAAGACCCTTGTGCCACATAAGAAGACACAAGTATTATAGAAAGTGCATGCTAGTCAAGTAAAACCTCTGGCTGGAGGGAAGGGGTTATGTCAAGAATTTGGCATGGGGGGAGGTACTGTTTCAATCTTTGCCTCAGGCAACATGAAGGCTATGTGCTACCCTGTCCCTGGCCACAAAGCGCTGAGGGAAGGGGGGCCCAAGCTGAACTTGCACCAGGGCCCATAAACCTTTTGCTATGCCCCTGGGCCCAGTTAAAGTCGAGTCCTAAATCCCATTGACAATCTGTGGCAAGACTTGAAATTTGCTGTTCACAGACTCCTTCCATCCAATCTGACTGAGCTTGAGCTATTTTGCAAAGAATGGGCATACATTTCAGCCTCTAGATTGTTGTTAAATGTACGATTGTTGATTTAAAATGATGAAAGATGAAAAGATGATCGCAGCAATCCTTGGTTCTATGAAGCTTGAAGATGAAGCTTTATTCCGATTATCAGACCCAGATACAGGAAGGTTATAGCTCTTAATATGAATAAGCCTACTTATAACCAGAATAAGTTACCTCAGCTCATTCATATTTTAACCTACCCTCAGACTTCCTTCTTATATCATTTTTACCCATTGACTAACATGTGTAGGACATTTAATTGGCTAGTATTGGATTCCAATAAGTCTATTGGCCGTTTTAGACTAAACTCATATTATGATTGGTTGATTTTCTAATCCTGTTTTGGTTGAGGTAGTTGTCTAACTTAAAATGCAGAGGACAAACACCAGATACACCAAAATCAAAATTGTATACCTTTATTAATTCACAAAATCATAATAAAAAAAGTCATAAAAAGTAGATGGTGGCAACTACACACAAAATAGAGGGGCAATACTGGGGCAAGTAAAACATGTTATAAACATATGGAGAAGTCACAGACAGAGACCATAATAAAGTGCAAGTGCAGAAATGGATATTAAAGTACAATAGTGTACACAGACATGCTCCATAGAGTACCAATAACAGGTAATAAAAGCACAACATATAGAGTATATCAACTGTATAAAGTATATAATAGTAATAATAATGGTTCTGGCCCCACACATGTCCCTGCGGCAGTCCGGATCCGACGGCACCCTTCACCTGCCGGATCTGGACTGCTGCTAGTGTGAAAGTAGCCTTACATAGCTTCTGATTGTAAATGTGATTATCGGCTGATTAAATGTCCTCCAATGTTAGCTCAATGTGCCATGTGTGAATGTCATATATAAATATGTAATATACCAATACTCCCCCCCCTTTAATCATTTCAGATCTGAATTGATTAAAAAAGAAAACATAATGATAATATACATAATGTGGTTCATGTTAAATTATTGCTGCTAATTCCAAATATTTCTCCCTTTCATTCATCCTCTTAAATAGTTTTTTTCCACAGCAATATAATCCAAACAAAACACATATTAACAAACTACACTAATATGAATATTATATTGTAATAAAAGGAGAGTATAGGTATTATATGGAATGCTCCACCAGGGCTCCAGAAATTCTTCTGTTATTTTTTTCGCATTGATTATATTTTCTCTGACTAATTTCTCTAATTCTATAATTCTCCTATCATCCCTCTTGAATAATGTGTCCAATTCAATTGTAAGTGGTGGTATTTTCTTAAACATTGGAGAAACCATTGCTTCCCAGTCACCCAAGTCCCTCTGAACAACGTCCATAGACATTTGTTTTAATTTGATGTTGGCTCGTATGTCTTCTCCTCCGATTGTCACTAGTCCATGTGTCAGATTCATACACCACCCTGTGAGAGGCGCCTGGTACTGTACTTGTCTTTGCCACGTGAAGACGTCCACCCCTAATGCACAGACTTTGAGTTCAGCTCAAGAATTATCTGCAGCTATCCACATCCTCCAACTCTTTGGGTGTACAGGAGCATAGCCATGCTTGGTCTCGTTTGTCACAGCAGTTGGGGTTCATTCATTTCCACACTTGGTCTTCCCTGATGAGAAAACGGTTCTGTAGAAGTTGTTTGTGTATTAAAGTGACATTGCTCATTTCCACCTCTCCTAGTACTATTGCTTTGTAAAGCGGGGTGGGTGGTGCAGTCCAGACAGGAATATCCACAGTCAGAAGTATGATGTTTTTTTCCAATTTGATCTTTGTTACACAAATTTTGAAGACCTTTTATTCATGCAAGGGCCAAATTTTTGCATTTTTCTTCAAATCACTAGTCAGACCACACATGGAGTACTGTGTACAGTTCTGGGCTCCTGTGAACAAGGCAGACATAGCAGAGCTGGAGAGGGTTCAGAGGAGGGCAACTAAAGTAATAACTGGAATGGGTGGACTACAGTACCCAGAAAGATTATCAAAATTAGGGTTATTCACTTTAGAAAAAAGACGACTGAGGGGAGATCTAATAACTATGTATAAATATATCAGAGGTCAGTACAGAGATCTCTCCCATCATCTATTTATCCCGAGGACTATGACTGTGACGAGGGGACATCCTCTGCGTCTGGAGGAAAGAAGGTTTGTACACAAACATAGAAGAGGATTCTTTACGGTAAGAGCAGTGAGACTATGGAACTCTCTGCCTGAGGAGGTGGTGATGGTAAGTTCACTAAGAGAGTTCAAGAAGGGCCTGGATGTATTTCTGGAGGGTAATAATATTATAGGTTATAGTTACTAGAGATGGGTTGTTGATCCAGGGAGTTATTCTGATTGCCTGACTGGAGTCGGGAAGGAATTTTTTCCCCTAAAGTGGGGAAAATTGGCTTCTACCTCACAGGGGTTTTTTTTGCCTTCCTCTGGATCAACTTGTAGGAAAACAGGCCGAATTGGATGGACAGATATCTTTTTTTGGCCTTATAAACTATGTTACTTATAAACTATGAGATGGAGTACACAACTAGAGTCCATTATTCTTGGCCACTTTCCTTGCTTTATTTCCTGAAGTCCTAGACTTAGGTGTTCACTCAGCAAGTTCCCTATCATACCACAAGCCATAGCTTTGGACACATTATTATGATTAAGTGAATCATTCAGTGCATTCACAGTCTTCTGAATACCCTGCAAATCAGGGAATGTCCTGAATATCAACCTTCACATCCACTAGAGTGTTTAAATCCACTCTTCCCCCTTTAAGCAGTACTTGCTCCAACCCGCCTACAAAATTTTGGTCTCTGCTATTAAGACTTTCTAAGTCTATCCTATTCCACATTGATATACCCAAACTGAGTCCTGATAATATATCATTACCCAGATCCCTCTTTGAGACTTTCCTGAATTTGAGCCCTTGTGTAGCATCCCAAAACAAATCCACATGGCTTTGGAAGACAGATTTAAACCGGCTTATCTTTGTCTCTGGGCAACTCTTTGGAAAAGTAAATAATAAAAATGAAATAATAATGAAAATATAACAGGAAATATAAATAAAGCAGAAAATATGAGTTAGCATTATCGGTAAGATAAATTATGTTCAGTTAATGTTATAATTGAATTGTCCATAGAATAAATAGCAGGCTGTAGTATTTGTTCCAAACTTCTGTTGTCATAATATTTCTTGACTTTCTTCAATTAGTTTTTGTTTCTTTGAGTCCATTCCCCCACTTGCAGATTTTTTACATCCAAAAAAAAAATAAAGTAAATTATTCTTCTTTCTCTTATTTTTCCTTCTTTTTTCCACCCCATCTTCACAATCTGAAAGACAATACTTGGGGTACATTTTAGACATTTTACACACAACTTTCTCTTTTGTTTTCTGTTTTGAATGCTTTCAATTTAACCACGTACAGCACAAAAATCACTGCCGCAAGTCCCAGCGCCGTACATGTACGGCGCTCTGATCGGGCGGGCGCAGGGCGCACTGTGCCTAGGTGCCGGACCCCTGCTGAATGTGCCAGCATCGGTGAAAACACAGATGCCAGCACATTAACCCTTCATGTGCGGGAGTAAATGAATTCAGGATGGCGAGCGGGGGGCCATCGGGTCCCTGCGCTGCTGTGACAGGGACCCGATGGCTCGGATAGCAGCCCTATGCCTTCCTTAGGCATCGTGGCTGCTATCCCTGCGTGCCTATGCGATCCAGCCCCCTGGATCGCACAGGAAGCAGGCTGTAAGTGTATTACACTGAGTAATACACTTACAGCCAATGCATTACAATACAGAAGTATTGTAATGCATTGTAAAGGGGATCAGACCCCCAAAGCTTAAATAAAGTGGAAAAAAAAAGTAAAAAAATAAAGTTTCCTAAAAAAATAATAATAAAAGTTTCAAGTAAAAAAAAAAGCCATTTTCCAAAAAAAAGTTAAAAAGTTTTTAAAAAACGGTAAAAAAAGAAAGATAAACATATTAGGTATTGCCGCGTCCGTATCGACCGGCTCTATATAAATATCACGTCATCCACCCCGCCAGGTGAACGCAGTAAAAAAACAAAAAAAAACAGACTTTTTTTGTCACCTTCCCTTACAAAAAGTGTAATAGCAGGCGATCAAAAAGGCGTATTTATCCCAAAATGGTACCAATCAAACTGTCATCTTGTCCCGCAAAAATGATACCCTACCTGAGACAATCGCCCGAAAAATAAAAAAAATATGGCTCTCTGAAAATGGCAACACAAAAAAGATTTTATTCTGTTCAAAAATAAAACAAAATAAATCTAATGTGTAAAACTTTCCAAAAATAAAAAAGTTACACATATTGGGTACCGCCACGTCCGTAACAACCTGCTCTATAAAAATATTACATGAGATGGCCCCCCAGGCGAATGCTGCAAAAAATAAAAAAAAAAAACTATGCCAAAACAACCATTTTTTTCCCCTCTTGCCTCACAAAAAGTGTAATAGCAGGTGATCAAAAAGGCGTATTTATCCCAAAATGGTACCAATCAAACCGTCATCTTGTCCCGCAAAAATGATACCCTACCTGAGACAATCGCCCGAAAAATAAAAAATATGGCTCTCTTAAAATGGCAACACAAAAAAAAGATTTTATTCTGTTCAAAAATAAATCAAACGTGTAAAACTTTCCAAAAATAAAAAAGTTACACATATTGGGTACCGCCGCGTCCATAACAATCTGCTCTATAAAAATATTACATGAGATGGCCCCCCAGGCGAATGCTGTAAAAAATAAAAACTATGCCAAAACAGCCATTTTTTTTCACCTTGCCTCACAAAAAGTGTAATACCACACGATCAAAAAGGCTTATGTACCCCAAAATGGTACCAATCAAACCGTCATCTCGTCCCGCAAAAAATGAGCCCCCACATAAGACAATAACTGAAAAAAAATAAAATCAATGGCTCCCACAAACCAATCCATCAAAATCTGTGCTGCAAAATCCATATGGCGCTCCTTCTGTTCTGAGTCCTGCCATGTGCCCCCACAGCAGTTTACCACCACATATGGGGTGTTGCCATATTAAGGAAAAAATGGGGAACAAATTATGGGGTGCTTTTCTCCTGTTACCCGTTGAGTAAATGAAAAATTTGGGGCTAAAGCAACATTTTATTGGAAGAAATTAAACTTTTCATTTTCATAGCCAAGTGTTTCCAAATTCCGTAAAACGCTTAGGTGGTCAAAGTGGCCAGTACCCCCCTTAATATATTCTTTGAAGGGTGTAGTTTCCAAAATGGGGTCACTTTTTGAGGGTCTCCACTGTAGGGGTACGTCAGGGTCTCTCAATTACAAAATGGTGCCTAAAAACCATTCTAGCAAAATCTGCCTCCAAAATCCATATGGCGCTCCTTTCCTTCTGACCACTGCCACAAACCCATAGAGATGTTTACCACCACATATGGGGTATTTCTGTAAACCACAGAATCAGATTAATGTATATTGAGGTTTAGTTTGCTGTTAACCCTTGCTTTTTTGCAAGAAAAAAATTATTAACATGAATAATCTACCAAAAAAGTTAAATTTTTAAATTTCACCTCCATTTTCCATTAATTCTTGTGGAACACCTCAAGGGTTAACAAAGTTTGTAACAGCAGTTTTTTATATTTTGAGGGGTGTAGTTTCTAAAATGGGGTCTTTTATGGGTGGTTTCCATTACGTAAGCCACTCAAAGTCACTTTATATCTGAATTGGTGCTTAAAAAAATGGTTTTGGAAATTTTGTTGAAAATTTGAAAAATGGTTTCAAAACTTCTAAGCCCTCTAACGTCCCAAAAAAGTAAAATGACATTTATAAAATGATGCCAACATAAAGTATACATATGGGGAATGTAAAATAATAACTATTTTTGGAGGTATTACTATGTATTTTGAAAGTAAAGAAATTGAAATTTTGAAATTTGCAAATGTTTCCAAATCTTTGCTAAATTTGGTATTTTTTTATAAATAAAAATGAAATATTTTGCCACAAATTTACTACTACTGAAGCACAATATGTGATGAGAAAACAATCTTAGAATGGCCTGGATAAGTAAAAGTGTTCCAAAGTTATTACCACATAAAGTGACACGTCAGATTTGCAAAAAACGGCCTGGGATTTGAGGTGAAAAGTGGCCTGGTACTGAAAGGGTTAACATATGTGAGCCACATACATTAGTCCTCATTACTACCTGATACTGACATGTCACACCCCCATTCTTCTCCCACTATTTGCATTTCCAAACCATGCAAGAAAAGGAATCTACAATGACACTGTCTATTGTCAGATCAGAAACAACACATTAGAACTATTCATGTCTAATGCTGACTCACACATGTCTAATAATTTCCTATTATTAAAATTATATTTTACACTACTAAAAAGAAAGAAAAAAAATGTAAACTGCTATTGTTGTGTGGGGATGTCGGGAGGGGCAATGAATTCAGTTAAGAGTTGGGGTAAGAGGTGAGCATTTTACACTTTTAAATTGATCCAGCTCCCTTTTAACCCTACTCAACTCTTCCTGTAACTTGTCTCTTTCAAGTTTTACTGAATTCAGTTCAGTTCCTCTTGTAATTAGTCTCTCTCATGTTTAATGACATGAAAAGGTATCCATGTAGGTCTGGGGACCTTGTCCTCTACCTCTTTGCTATAATTTATAGAAATATTTCCTATCTGGGGTCTACGGAAATCAACATTTTCTTTCCTGTTCTGCCCCTTAACTCTGAATACTCTAGCTGCATCCACTGCAAAGCTACTCTCTCTGTTTTTCCTTTGCTCTTAATAATATATAATTTAGATCACTTGGATCTGGAGTTAGACAGAATTCCATCTCTAATCTCATCATCCAAAGCTTCTAACACCATAACTCTATGAACCAAGCCGCCTTGTTAAAAACCAGGTTCTCCACTAAGCACATATTCCATGACAGTAGCAATTCTATTGGACAACTCATATGGACACTCCTGCTTCATCTGTTTAACTTTTCCTGACAAAGATATATTTGAAGCAACTCCATACAATGCCTTCAACAGTTCTTTTAGAATGTCCTCTATTTTTCTTTACTGCCCATAGTTTTGCATTACTCTGATCCCTAATCCATTTCCTACCACTCTTTGCAAGACTCTATCCAAATCATCCATATTCAGGTTATACGTCTCTATAACTCTATGCAAATCGCAAAACCATTTCATGAACCGATTAACGTCATGCAGTGGGACCTGCCCAATTTCTTTAACCATAACATCCACTTCCCAAGGCTTCAGCTGTTTTGTAATAAGCTGCACTTCACCTGAATTGTCAGCATTTAATACAGTTGTAGTGGTAGTAGGAGCTTCTGGAATATTCTTAACATTATGAAGATCACCCCAAGGATAAATGAGAGTATTACTAACACTTTTTGATTTTATGTTTTGATCTACATTATTTACAATATATTTTTTAGCCAATTTATCAAATGCAATATAAGGCTACTTTCACACTAGCGTTTTAAAATTCCGGTATTGAGTTCCGTCATAGGGGCTCAGTACCGGAATAAAATGCTTCAGTTTTGTCCCCATTCATTGTCAATGGGGACAAAACTGAACTGAAGACAACGGAATGCTCCTGAAAGCATTCCGTTCCGTCTTCAGACCGGAGAACAAACCACAGCATGCTGCGGTTTGCTCTCTGGTCCAGGCATCCGCACCAAGACGGATCCGGAATGACCCCCAATGCAAGTCAATGGGGGCGGATCCGTCTGGTGTGACCACAATGGTAACCGGATCCGCCCTCCATTGACTTTCAATGGAGTTCATGACGGATCCGTCACCACATACACACAATACACACATACAGACATAGACATAAACATACACAGACATATATACATACAAATACACATACATACTTACATGCTCCCCGGCAGGTCTTCTGAGCGCCGGAGGGACAGGTCGGCGCGCACAGATGACGATTCCACCAGGCGCCCAGCAGATGCGAGCCGTCCTGCTCCTCCGGCGCTCTGAAGACCTGCCAGGAGCATGTAAGTATGTATGTGTATTTGTTTGTGTATATGTGTGTGTGTCTGTGTGTATGTATGTACTGTGTGACATGTGTGGGGCCGGAGCGTGGTTCTGGCTCCACACATGTCGCTGAGGCAGTCCTGATCCGGCAGCACCCTTCACCTGCCGGATCGGGCCTGCCGCTAGTGTGAAAGTAGCCTTAGTTGCATGTTTGCATTCCACCAGCTCCTTCTCTACACTCTGTATTCTTACTGACAATTCATCATTAACACTAGATAAGTGCTCACAAAGTTTTGCTTTCTCAATAAGAGCCTCCCTAGTTGTCATAGCATGCAATCTTAATTCAGCTATTTTATCACTCCACTCTTTCTGGTCAGTTTCATATTTTTCTGCCTATACTTTAAGTTCCTCATCTCTTTGTGCCACAATCTCCATCAACTTCACACAACAGCACAATAAACCTTGCACAACCATTCCTTTCCTCTTTTTCTCTCTAATTTTGTTATCAAACCCTTCCCTATCCAGAAAACATTTAATCTTATCCCATGAACTTTTACATTCTTGTGGGACTTTTTATGTACTTAATAAGCCACTAATTAACCAAATCCCCATTCATACTACCTTCCCCACTAGCCATGTTAAAATATAAGTGATACAACAATTAACAATACAGAATAAATTGAGTATACTCACTAGCCTTTCTGGCACCAGAGTCCTCCACTGTTCGCTGTATTCTTGGGTTATGGATGCAGCAAGGTTATAGCTCTTAATATGAATGAGCTGCGGTAACTTATTCTGGGTATAAGTAGGCTTATTCATATTAATAGCTATAACCTTCCTGTATCTGGGTCTGATAATCAGAATAAAGCTTCATCTCTGGAAAAGAACTGAGGATTGCTGCGATCATCTTTCATCAATTTTCATCAACATTCGCATTTGACAACATAGATGTGCAAAGCTGGTAGAGACATACAAGATGTAGCAGAGTTAACACATGCTTAACTAGAAGTGTTAACTAATCTAGCTGTGTTAAGTTGACACCTACAATTGCGATTCAATGGCTTTTGTTTTGGGATATCACGATGAGTTAAGAAATTTGAGTTAAGCGTTTGTTAACTCTGCTACATTTGTAACTCAAAAGACTTGCAGTTGTAATTGCAGAGAAAGGTGGTCCTACAAGGTACTGGGGGGGGGGGGGGGGGGGCTGAATACAATTTTCAGTTGTACACTGTACTTGCTACTTTGTGTTGGTTTATCACATAAAATACCCCCAAAAAATATATGTTTGTGGGTATAATGTGAAAAAATGTAGAAAAGTTCAAGGGGTATGAATACTTTTTCAAGGCACTGTACATATGCTATCAAGTTCTTCAAGGAAATCCTGTGCCAAAGATCAGTAGCTAAAGTTTTACATTTGGGAGAGTAAGTAATATGGTTCTGAAATAGAGGACAGTCTGGTAGATTAAAGCCATGACATTATGTATTGTGAAAGAAATTGGTCTGAGTTGAACACAGTTATACTTCAACAGTCATCTATTTTGTCTTCTTCCCCTTTTGGGTCAGTACTTTTGAGGAAAACAGTCTGTTGTTTTCTTTAACCTATGTCGTAACTATCATTTATAGGGAACAATAATCCTTAAATCAAGCTTTAATTTTGCATATAGGAAGAGCCTGCTTCAGTAAGCATGATATTATGAAACATACAGGAAATAGACTCACAGCAATATTTCAGAATATATATGCCACTGCTTGAGAAAAGTCCCAGTAAGAGGACTGAAACGTCGCTGTGGTGGTTACTTTATTTGGGAGTGCCTTGGAATTTTATATAAATATATATATATATAGTGCCTTGCGAAAGTATTCGGCCCCCTGGAACTTTTCAGGCTTCAAACAAAAAGATATAACATCCTAGCATCCTAGCCACCGGCACCCAAGATCTGTCCTCCGGACCAAACCCCTTCCTATGTACAAGATACTGGAAAGAGTTCTGGACCTTTCTCACATCAACAATTCTTTTGTTTTTTTAGAATGAATGTGTTCATCTCTTTTTATTCTTAATCCTTTTTTATTTTATCAAAACAATACAAAAATATACAGGTATCACAATTACTCCAAAATCCAACCCCCCCAACCCATTCCCACCCCTTTGACGGAGAGAAAATGATGATAAAGATAAATAATTAAATACATAAATAAAATAAATAAATAAAAAATAATAATTTTTTAGTCAGATGAAAAAGCTACAACAGAGTCCTTTCTTCCTGTCTCATATGTACAATGGCCCAGGCTCTCCACATGGATTTATGGTCTTTAACATCCTGCACCTTTGCGGAATTTTCCACTAAAATAGCAAAATTACAGTAGCTTATCCACCTTCGTAGTGTTAAAGAAATTTAGTTAGTTGGTGAACACAATTGTGCTAGGGTTGTATTTCATTATCCATCTCCTTATATCCATATCTCTTATATCTTATAATCTCTAATCTCCATTAGATGTCACATATGCTTAAAAATAAAAATGACTCATAATCACTTGATATGTCTATAGGAAAACAGGAACTTAGCAGAAGTTGAAATATGTATATGGAATTTCCCTGATAGATGAAGTAATGTGTACATGTCCTCATTAGCATTGGGCGGCTACCATCATCATTCTTTTGATTTGATTTGATGTTACATGTATACTTGTATGATTGTGATTGGATATATTAAAATTGATGACAAAGGGGGGTGTGATTACACCAACATGTATTTCTAATAAAATTAGCTCTCTGGGTGTAACCAGGAGAGATATGCATGATCAGCAATGAGACGACTGGACGTGCATTTCTTGTGCTGTGGCCTCACCCTCTTACCATGAAGGGGGAAATTTAACATAATTTGAACACCACAGACAACTGAGTATTAAGTCCAATTTGGGACTTATCCTAAATTGCATTGACATGTGGTGCCGAAATCGGGAAATCCATCAGATATCCAAGGGGACGATCGTGGAAGAGCTTTGGTCATTATGGCAACTGGGAACTGCACCTTCAAATACACAAATACACACGTAAGATATTTTTCTTACTATGTGCCTTCCTGCTTGTTATGACCACTGTTCAAGTATTGTCCTTTTCGGAATCTTTGGGATTTTAAAAGAACCCCTCCTTGTCTGTGGTAGGGTGAATGGAATGTGTCTGAAACCTAGGTGTGATAAATGAAAAATGACTGCAGAACTGTGTATGAGAGTGATAGAGATTGCCTGTGTTCTATAATATGCTGTGATAGAAATTAACCCCTTCCCCCAATATCACGTACATGTACGTGGGGGAATGTGGTGCTTTACCGCATTCCCACGTGCATGTACGTGATATGCTGACACTGTCACCGCATGGAGCGACACGGTGACAGTTCAGCAAAGCCGGCATGCTGTGGTTGCTAGGCAACCAATGACGCCGGCCAGTAGCGAATCGCATCGCTCACTGGCTGGGGATCGCTGTGATTGGTCACTTAACAGTGTGACCAATCACAGCGCACAATGTTAATTTAGGGAGGATCAAGCTGTCTCCTTCTCTGATCGTCCCCATTCCTGTCAGGGAAAGCGATCAGAGAAGGAGACACACAGTGGTTCTCAGTGAAAAAAGCTGCCATTAAAAAATTAACCCCTTCAGCGCCACTCTTTGCCCTAATAAGTGTAACAGATCACTTCTGTGTCATCACACTGTGATCTGTTACCTCAGTTCTGCCACATAAAACATCCCCTGTCACATCATCCCCTGCCTAATACATAATTAACCCCTTCAGTGCCGATTTGCCACTCTTCTGTGCCTGATTTGCCCCTGTCAGTGACAGATCCGTCCTTTTTAGTCCGTCAAGACACCGGTCAGTTCCATCAGTCCGTCCGTCAAGACACCTGTCGCTTTAATTCGTCCGTCAAGACATTTATCAGTTCCGTCAGTCCGTCAAGACACGTGTCGCTTTAATCTGTCCGTCAAGACGCCTGTCAGTTCCATCAGTCCGTCCGTCAAGACACCTGTCACTTAAATCTGTCCGTAAAGACACCTGCCAGTTTCATTAGTCAGTCTGTCAAGACACCTGTCGCTTTAATCCGTCTGTCAAGACACCTGTCAGTTCCATCAATGTGGCCGTCAAGACACCTGTCGCTTTAATCTGTCCGTCAAGACTCCTGTCAGTTCCATTAGTCAGTCAATCAAGGCACCTGTCACTTTAATCTGTCCATCAAGACACCTGTCAGTTCCATCAGTCAGTCCATCAAGACACTTGTCAGTTCCATCAGTTAGTCCGTCAGGACACTTGTCAGTTCCATCAGTCAGTCAGTCCGTCAAGACACCTGTCGCTTTAATCTGTCCGTCAAGACTCCTGTCAGTTCCATTAGTCAGTCCGTCAAGGCACCTGTCGCTTTAATCCATCCGTCAAGACACCTGTCAGTTCCATCAGTCAGTCCATCAAGATACCTGTCACTTTAATCCGTCCGTCAAGACACCTGTCAGTTCCATCAGTCAGTCTGTTAAGACACCTGTCAGTTCCATCAGTCAGTCCGTCAAGACACTTGGCAGTTCCATCAGTCAGTCCGTCAAGACACTTGTCAGTTCCATCAGTCAGTCCGTCAAGACACTTGTCAGTTCCATCAGTCAGTCTGTAAAGACACCTGTCGCTTTAATCTGTCTGTCAAGACACCTGTCAGTTCCATCAGTCCGTTCGTCACACACTCCCAAGTTACATTAAAAAAAAATAAATTAATCCTGTCACTACGTGTGCCATTCTCCTGTGTCTACATACTTGTGTCCTGTGCTTAAGTGGCACCATTCCGTAAAATATAAGTCTCCTGGATTTGTGCCACCTATAACTGTGAAATAATAAATTAACCTCTGTTGTGCCATAGTACAGATATTGGCACTACTCTGTGCCCCATCTTAGACCCCTGTATATAATTTTCAGCCTCCTGAGGCTCATCGCCAGCCATCTGTGCTAATTGTGACACCTGTCAATAATTACCAAGTGACTCAGGGTGTTTTTTACTTAGCTGTTCTATTTAAAAAAATAAAAAATATAAAAAAAATAAAAAAGACAAAAAAGACAAATAAAAATATATGTTAGTTTACAGTTTGAAATGAGTAAACCTTTTTTCTCTGCCGAAGAGGCATATGCAGTGCTTTTTGAGGACACTGTCTCCAACAGTGGAGAAGAAGTGACATTTTTAGTTTCATCTTCCTCAAGTGAATCATCTAGTGATGAACCCCCTCGTAGGCGTCCCCGGGGGTAGTGCAGCCCCGTCTCAGCCCCGTACAATTGATTCTTCATGGATCCCCACAGATAACTATGTGCCCCAGTTACCTGAATTTACCGCCACTCCAGGCATCAATGTAGATACCACAGGTTTCAGTGAAATTAATTTTTTCAAACTATTCTTCACTGATGACCTAATTAACCTGATGGTGGAACAAACAAATATATATGCAGAGCAATTTATTGCCTCCCATCCAGAAAGTTATATGGCAAGGCTCCACAAATGGACCCCTACTAACACAACAGAAATGCAAAAGTTTTGGGGACTTCTCCTAAGCATGGGCCTTACAAAAAAACCAACAATACGTTCGTATTGGAACAAAGATATTCTTCATCACACCCCTCTTTACTGTCTTGCCATGCCCCGGACCCGTTTCGAAGCTGTTCTAAGGTTCCTACACTTCAGCAATAATAACGAATGCCCACCCCCAAGTGACCCCAGTTATGACAGACTCTTTAAAATGAGGCCAGTGGTTGACCATTACAATTCAAAATTTAGCCAAGTATATACCCCCCAAAAATGCCTTTCAGTGGATGAATCACTGGTCCACTTCAAAGGCCAATTACATTTCCGCCAGTACCTGCCTAATAAAAGGGCTAGGTATGGTGTGAACTTATATAAGGCATGCGAAAGTGTATCTGGGTATACACTGCGTTTTCGTATTTACGAAGGTAAAGATTCGAAAATTGAGCCACCCAATTGTCCCCCGGTTCTGGGTATAAGTGGGAAAATAGTATGGGATTTAGTCTACCCCCTGCTGGACCAAGGATACCATCTATATTTGGACAACTTTTACAATAGTGTCCCTCTCCTCAAGTGCCTTGCTGCCAGAGGCATAGTCACATGTGGCACAATTAGAAGAAATAAAAAAAGGCTCCCTAAATCCTTTATTGTCCAGACTGTGCGTCGCGGGGAAAGCATCGCTGTTTGCTCAGTAAATTTGATGCTGGTAAAATACAAGGACAAACGGGATGTTCTTGTGTTAACTACCATCCATGCAAATCAGTCCACCCCAGTCCCAGTCCAAGGAACCACAGAGCAGAACATCAAGCCTGTGTGTATCCAGGATTACAATAAGTTCATGGGCGGAGTGGATCTTTCAGACCAGGTACTATAGCCCTATAGTGCCTTAAGAAAATCTAAGATATGGTACAAAAAAATAGTTGTTTACCTAACCCAAGTGTCACTATATAATCCCTTTGTCATTCATAGAACAGCTGGTCATGGGGGTACCTTCTTGGAATTTCAGGAAAAAATTATAAAAAAATTGATTTTTGGCGTTCAGGAAGGAGAGGGCAGTACTTCCATCAGCATTACTTTTGGGGTCTCAAGAATAATACATGGGCAGCATTTCCCTGGAGTACTTCCCCCCACAGAAAAAAAAGGCAACCCAAAAAAAGGTGTCGAGTTTGCTCGATTAGAGGATTTAGGAAAGACACCACTCACTACTGTCAGACCTGCCCCTCTAAACCGGGCCTCTGCATTGGAGAATGCTTCCAAGTTTATCACACCTCCACTGATATCCATTAAGTTCATTTCATTAATTTCTTAATTAATCCATGGGAGGACATTTTCAGTTTGGCATTTTTCCATTTGATAGTCCAATAAAAGCCCCCCCCCCAAAAAAAAAATACAAATAACAAAAAACCTTAACAATTCCCATTATACCCCTAGATGAATATATTGAAGGGTGTCATTTTATTAAATGAGGCATTTCTTTGATTTCCTTTTATGGTCTAGCACCCCTAGAGCCTCATTTTTGCCTTTTTCACTGTTACCTTAATCTGTTACTGCTACCTCATGGTGCCTGAAAATTATTCCAGCAAAATCTGCCCTCCAAAAGCCATACGGGGTACCTCCCATTCTGAGCCCCGCTGTGTGCTCATACAGCACATTTCAACCACATATGGGGTGTTGATGTATTCAGGAGAAAATGGGTAACAGATTATGGGGTTGCTTTTCTCCTGACACCCCTTGTTAAAATAAAATAATTGGGCCTAAATTGAGATATTCTTGTAAAATATGACATTTTTCATTATTACTGCAAAGTTTGTCTAAATTCTATGAAATGGCTATTGGGCCAAAGTGCTCAGTATACCCCTTGACAAATTCCTTGGGGGGTGTATTTTCCAAAATGGGGTTACTTTTGGGGTGTTTTCACTGTTGGGGTACCTCAGGGTGCCTTCAAATGCAACATGGTGCCTGGATATTATTCCAGCGAAATCTGCCCTCCAAAAGCCTCACGGGGTACCTCCCATTCTGAGCCCCGCTGTGTGCTCATACAGCACATTTCAACCAGATATGGGGTGTTGATGTATTCAGGAGAAAATAGGTAACAGATTATGGGGTTGCTTTTCTCCTGACACCCCTTGTTAAAATAAAATAATTGGGCCTAAATTGAGATATTCTTGTAAAATATGACATTTTTCATTATTACTGCAAAGTTTGTCTAAATTCTATGAAATGGCTATTGGGCCAAAGTGCTCAGTATACCCCTTGACAAATTCCTTGGGGGTGTATTTTCCAAAATGGGGTTACTTTTGGGGTGTTTTCACTGTTGGGGTACTTCAGGGTGCCTTCAAATGCAACATGGTGCCTGAAGATTATTCCAGTGAAATCTTCCCTCCAAAAGCCATACGGGGTACCTCCCATTCTGAGCCCCGCTGTGTGCTCATACAGCACATTTCAACCACATATGGGGTGTTGATGTATTCAGAAGAAAATGGGTAACAGATTATGGGGTGGCTTTTCTCCTGACACCCCTTGTTAAAATAAAATAATTGGGCCTAAATTGAGATATTCTTGTAAAATATGACATTTTTCATTATTACTACAAAGTTTGTCTAAATTCTATGAAATGGCTATTAGGCCAAAGTGCTCAGTACACCCCTTGACAAATTCCTTGGGGGGTGTATTTTCTAAAATTGGGTCACTTTTGGGGTGTTTTCACTGTTGGGGTACCTCAGGGTGCCTTCAAATGCAACATGGTGCCTGAAGATTATTCCAGCGAAATCTGCCCTCCAAAAGCCACACAGTGTTCCTCCCATTCTGAGCCCCTCTGTGCATCCACATAGCAGTTTATGACCACATATTGGGTGCTTCAGTAAACTTAAGAATCAGGGTAACAAATATGGAGGTTTGTTTTGCTGTTAACCCATGCTGGGTTGCAAGAAAAATGCATCTAAATGGTAAACTCTGCAAAAAACATTTGAAATTTTAAAAATTCACCTCCTTTTTTCATTAATTCTGGTGGAACACTTAAAGGGTTAACAAAGTTTGTAAAGTCAGTTTTGAATAACTTGAGGGGTGTATTTTTTAAAATGGGGTCATTTATGGGTGGTTTCTACTATGTTAACCTACAAATTGACTTTCTAACTGAACTAGTCCTTAAAAAGTGGGTTTTCGAAATTTTCGGGAAAATTTTAAAATTTGCTTCTAAACTTTGAAGTCTTCTAACGTCTTAAAAAATAAAATAACATTTACAAAATGATGCAAACATGAAGTAGACATATGGGAAATGTAAAGTAAGAACTATTTTGTGAGGTACCACTATCTGTCAGAAAACCTAAGAAAGTCAAATTTAGAAAATTGTGATTTTTTTCAAAATTTCTGTAAATTTGGGGTTTTTTAATAAATAAAAGTAAGACATACTGACTCAAATTTATCACTAACATGAAGTACAATGTGTCACGAGAAAACAGTCTCAGAATGGCTTGGATAAGTGAAAGTGTTCCAAGGTTATTACCACATAAAGTGAAACATGTCAGATTAGCAAAATGTGGCTTGGTCCTGAAGTCAAAAACTGGCTATGTCTTGAAGGAGTTAAGGAACTGGAAAAAAGAGGAAGTTACAGAAAATCAAGAAAGAGATTTCAATGCTTGCACATTTAGTTAGTATTTAAAGAGCCCACCTCTCTGTGTGGTCCATAGGTCCCAAGAGTTTAAAAGTTTAAGAGTTACTCTACCTGGGCCAGCGTTTTGAGAACAGGTAGAGGGACCAGTTGGCGAGCTGCGTTTTGCAGGCAACTGGTGGGACTGGTTGGCGAGCTGCATTTGCAGGCAACCAGTGGGACACAAAAGGTGTGTGTCCAGTGGGAGAAGGGACGGATTCACTCTTCTCCAATGGGATCAGGCAGTCAAAGGCTCTGAAAAATGGGCGCCCCTCGAGGAGGGAGGTGACTACAGTGGATATCATAGAGAGGCAGAAGAGGAGGAGGGGCAGTGAGAGATAAAAGCAGAATATTCAAAAGAGCAGGCATGTCAAAAGATGATTAATCTTGAAATCTAGATGGTTTAAATCTGGAAAGGTGAGAAGGTGAGAGACTGGGGAGCAGTGGTTCAAAGATGGCATAAAAAGAATGATGGAGAAAGAATTGGGAAGGGAACACATATATGTGTATATATATATATATATATATATATATATATATGTTTTTACCTTTAAAAAAGCAAAGGAAAGATTTAAACATGAGTGGAGTGGTAAAAAGGGGAAGTACTGGCTGTTGCTTTGAGAGGGACTTAAACGGCATTTTCTTGGTCTTCTGTCTCTTGTGGGGTCCCCGATAGTCATAAATGTATCATTTCTATAGAAGAGGAGGATGAACCGCGAAGAATCAGATTCTAATCAGAATCTGATTATTTGATAACGTGGAATTGCAATAGTTCCCATTTCAGATATTGTTTGGCAGATGTGGTAGTGTGTACTGGTAGTGGTAGTAATTTGAAACAT